>PVIR01002227.1:0-105849 GCA_004026965.1 Petromus typicus
AAGAGAGGGTGGTTTAAGCTCAACACTCAGGAAGCTGAGGTGGGAGAATCCCTGAAAGTGCAAGGCCAGCCAGGCACAGAGTGTGTTCAAAGCCAGCCTGTGCCACACAGTGGGACCTTGTGTCAGAACGGCAGCAGCAACAGAAACGACGATAAAAATATTGTCCCTGAAGATTGGAGGTTAAAATTAAAATTGCTTACCAATGAATTACGTTGTCTGGTAGCTTTGCAGACTTCATTTTCTAAGACCCTTAAAATAGTCATGCATGGGGCTTTATTCCCACTCGATAGTTGAAGAAATGCTGGGGTTCAGGAAGATGCAGCTGTGTGCTTGACTTTGTACTGCTAGGACTCAGAGTCTATCCCAAGGCCGAAAACAAGTTCTCTCCCTTGGGCGGGGCTTCCTGGAAAAGCAGCCAGCAGAGTGAGAGGCACATGTCAGAGAGCTCCACGTCAGGGATAACGGGCTCCTGCCTTGACCAGGGCAGACAGGAAACTCCCTCAGTACCAAGGAGTGGCTCCGCAGGGCTCCTAAAGGACAGGGGAAGGGCTGAATCTATTTGTTTCTGTCTTAAGCATAACTCCACCTTCATACAAAAAAAAAAAATCATTGGCAAAGGAAATAAACAAGGAGATGAAAGAAAGAAAGAGAGAGAAAGAGAGAAATAGAAGAAAGAAAAGGAAAGAAAGGTAGGAAAGATGTTGGTTACTGAAAGAAGGACACAGGGACACCTCCACATTTCCTGGTCTCAAAGCACAAGAAGTCAGACACCTCCTGAGCCCAGGGCCCTGCTCTCTATCTGAGCCTGGCACCCACAGCTTCCAACCTGTGGCTGCCTTAGAGATTTGGGCATTTCCCACTTGCAAGGGAGGATCCAGCCTCAGCAGTGTGGGCCTCACTGCCTGGAGCAAGGAGGGTGGGGTGAAATCAAGCTGTGTTTGAAAGCTCCTTGGCCCCCAGAACCAGGACCGGCCAGTTTCTGGGGCTGCTGTGTTTCCCTAAGGGGAAAATGAGGGTAACATGGCCCATTTCAGGTTCATGAAGGTGACACATGCCTGGCACCTGGCTGTGGCCCTGTGGTGGTGTCAGTAACAAAGGCATAATTGGGGTGTGACCCTGCCAGGGGACATGGCTGTCACCCTCGAGTGGGAGGTGAGTTACTTGTTCCTATAGGCACTGGCTGGGCCAGGGATCTCTGTTCCCCATGCCTCCCCATGCCTTCCTCCCCATGCCTTCCTCCCCAGCCCAAAGCCTTGAGGACATGAACAAGGCTCTGGGGAAAACTGCGAAGTCAAATGTCCACCACATAATTTTCATAGATAGATCCACAGGAGGAAAAAGAGAAGGGGCATTTTATATATTACTTAATACACAAAATCAAGAAGTAACTCAAGGTCCAGGGATGCAGCTCAGTGGGCTGCACCTGCCTGGCAAACACAAAGTTCTGAGTTCGATTCCTAGTATTGGAAAAAAAGAAGACATACCACAAAGCACCAGTGACCTGAGCTCTTCGGTCCTCCCCAATAGCCCTTTATTGCTATCTAAGGTGCCCAGAGTATACCACCCAGGAGGCAGGTACTGTCGTCTCTCCTCTCCCCTCCCCCTTCTCCACATGAAGGACTGGGTGTTTAGAGAAGCTGGTCACGCTGGCCAAGAATGGAACTAATTTCTGAGTGTGCAGAGAGAGGTTCCGGACACCTTGACCCTGGCTCAGTTCCCACAGTCCATGCCAAACCTGTCTTGGAAGGAAGAGAAAAGCATCTGCCCAAGCCCTTGAGTCCCTTTCTCTCTGTCCTGAAAGGAACCTGGGGTAGGCAGCGGGCTGGGACGCAGAGCCGGCCACTCTGTGGATGGAGCATAACAGCCCGGCCCAGGGCGTGCTCCTAGGGCTCTGCTTTCTCTCCATCTAAGATCCACAGTGCCAGGCAGAAGGCCTCTGGAAGACAGCTGGGAGGCAGGAGAGGACAGAACAACACTCACACATGCTGTGGAAAGAGAGAGTATTCTCAGCGGAGAGGTCTGACCCGGAATGTGCCACGTCACGTCCTCCCACAGTGCCAGCTTCAGTGTGGTCACCCAGCTCCACTCTTTCCTGTGTCCATTCCTCGTGGGTACTGTGCATCACCGCATTGGGGAATCAGCTAAGTAGGAGAGGTTTTCCGCCCCCTTTAACATTTCTATTTCGGCATGACGTTTAGGACAGAGCTGTCTAATACAACTTGTGATGATGGAAATGCCGCTCAGTGCAACTGAGCTGCTGAATTTAAAGTTATTTACCTTACGTGTCCATTTGTGGCTAATGATTGCCACTGAGAGATAGAGCAGCCTGTTAGCACTCAGGCTGTGATTGATGGCATGTGCCAGCACGGATGTCACAGAGCCCCAGTCCAGAGAACAGACTGAAAATGGACCAGAACAAGTCCTGAAAGACTGTAGAGATGTTGACAGGTAGATGATAGAGAGGTCAGGTCAGTAATCGTGGAATTTTAAAATCTCGGACTGGAAAGGGTCTTGGAAGTCTGTGCTAGAAAGCTCTGCTTTACTCTAAGAAACAGAGAAGTCTTTGGAGCAGTGTTAGTTTCAGCTGTTATGGACTGGCATTGTGCAGAGAGCACAAGGTGGGAGAGAGGGAGAAGGAGAGAGAGGGAGAGGGAGAGAAGAGAGCATGGCCCCACAGTCCCTTCCCAGCACCTACTCCTAAGGCCTGTAGGCCTCCCCTAGGCCCATCTCTCACAGACTGGCAGGGCTGGGACCAAATCTTCACAGCAGCTCCTCGGGGCCATTCCAGACGGAGCACTGTCCCTGGTGTTCTTGCAGAAAGCCAGCCCTGGCCTGGAATTTAGCACCAGTGGTTCCAGCACCTGTCTGGAAAGAGCAAGGTCCTGAGATTGATCTCCGGTAACCACATACAACAATGCTGGGAGTGTGGCTCACGCCTGTAATCCCAGCATTTGAGAGGCAGAGGCAGGAGGATGGCTGTGAGTTTGAGGCTAGCCTGGGGTATACATAGTTAACTCAGGGCCAGCCTGAACTACAAAGCAAGACCTTGTCTCAAAAAAAAAAAAAAAAAAAAAAAGCCAGCCCTGGGCTGAATGGTGACGCTTCTATAAGCATGTCTCCCCACCAGCCTTTCTATCCCTCTGCTATGCTTATGCTGAATGTTCTTATACTGATGGGTCCGATGGTCCCTTGTCTCCCCAAACTCACAAGTGTTGAGCAGAGAAGCCTTAAGTGTGGTCAGTCCATGGAGGCTGTGCCCACAGGAAGGGCAATGTCTTTCTCCTGAGATGGATTGTCTGGAACATGAGATCACACAGAAGGCTGTTACTAAGCCAGCCTGGTGCCGCCCCACACTCTCTTGCACACACACTCCTCTTGCACACATCCTCCTCTTGCACATGCCTGCGTTCTCTTCTGCCCTTTTACCTCTGCAGAGGCAGCCTCTCTAGACTTGGTTGCCAGAGTTATCGACAAATTGTAGACAAGCTTTTATAAGAAGGTAACACAACTGGCTTTTGTCCACCTCCCAGTAGAGTTTGCTTTCCTTCCTGAAACTTCATGGACATAATCATCACTCTCTGTTCTGTCACCATTCTGAGCTCACACCAGAATCATTAAACTCTGCTTACAAACCCTACAAACCAGTTCCCAGGGCTTTTAAACCATGTGCTCAAGTGTAGCCACAGCAGCACCTCACTGGACACCAGTGTTTAGCACTAGTCCAGCTTTCCATTTTTGACATGACCAAATGCCTGAGAGTATGGCCTTAAAAGCAGAAAGATTTACATTGGCTCACACTTTGGAAGGTTCAGTCCATGTCTGTCTGGTTCTGTGGCCCCTGGTGATGTGGACCATCCTGGTGCAAAGGGTAGCAAAGCAGCCAAGAAACGGAGATGGAGCGGTCAGGGACAGCATACCCTTCGGAGCCATGACTGTCATGACGTGTGTCACCCAGGAAGGCCCTCAACATCTCTCAAATTCTTCTGGCTCACGTGTTCCCTGAGACATAGGGTCTGGCCATTCAGAGTGTCACCAGTGTCGCTACCTTCACCTGGGACTTTGCCCAGCCCTCCTCACCGATCTTCATTTAGCCTGTTCCCCAGGGACCCCTGTGTCCAGCAAAGCACAAGCAATACTTGTCTGATAACCCTGCAAAAAGCCGATTCCTGGGGCTGGGGATTTAGCTCAGTGGTTCCAGTGCCTGCCTTGAAAGCACAAGGTCCCGAGTTTGATACCCAGTAACCACACACAACAACGCTGGATGTGGTGACTTATGCCCACCAGCAATCAGTACCATATATGACAATGCCAGGCATAGTGGCTGCAGAGGCAGGAGGATTGCTGAGTTCAAGGTTGAGTTCAGGATCAGCTGGAGCTACAAAGCGAGACCGTCTCAAAAATCTAAAAAAAAAAAGAAAGTTCATTCACCCCCTGACCTGCTTCAGTCCATTGCAGTGAAGTTTATTGTTACCCAAAACAATAACATTAACAATGGACTGGCGATTGACTGAAAATTCTGTGCCTGATCTTGTGCTAAGCACTCGGACTTGCCCCTGTCCTGCGTCACACACACAAGCCCCTATAGAATGTGGTGTTATAATTGTCCTGCTGTAAAACATGGAAAAGGAACATTGGGAGGGACAGCCCTTCCAGAAGGCTGCACTGAAAGTCTCTGGTACATCAAGGATTCACTTGCAGGCTTGTGTGACCCAGGTCTGTGTTTTTAAGGTGTTGAGATACACATGTCAGCAAGAGCGTGCTTTTTCAGCACCTGTAAGCATTGCAGAGATTGTACCATTTTGCCTTCTCTTTCATCAGCCACATCTGAGAGCTTGCTCGGTTCTCTTTCCTGCCAACCAACTTCACCTTTTGGCAGTTTCATCTTTTCAAATTTTAGCCATCTAGTCAGAGTCCATGTATTTCTTAAAACTCTTTAGTAGGCACTATGGCCGGTGTTCACCACTGGTGGTCCACCCAGGGTTTGCGAACTTTCTTTCAATAGAACCCTAATTTTCCCCGTGCACATCTTACTGGGGCTTCCAGGGAAGCTGATTGGGCTTGGGCTGCCTTACATGCTTAGTCTCAGGGAATCCCCTCACCTTGACCCTCAATCAGGAACAGCCAGGTGACTCAGTTCTGTCCCAAGAATCTTCATGTCAGGGAGATATGGATGCAGACTATATGTCCTCCTGTAGTGTCCTGTCCGGCTGTGACAACCAGGACTTTGCCATTGCACTGCTAGCTTCTGGGTGCAGTTCACACTGGAGGAAACAATGCCTAGTCCTTGTAACACTGTCAAGCTGCCGGTAGTCACTGGGCCCCTAAACGTGACAGAATAAGGAAGTTTCTGTATCTCACTTTGCCCAGCTTGGAGTATTCCCGGGCAAGTCCTGCCTCTTCTCTTCTGGTCTTCAGGCCCTTGGCAAGCTCTGCACCTTTTGGAGCCTTGCTGATGTGCTGCTGGGGGCCAAGGACCCCAACTGTTCATAGGTGTTGGCGAGATGCAAATAGCCACAGAAAGGGACCACCGTCACAAAGTGTCCAGGCTGCAGGGGTACCTAGAGCAACACAGCTCAGACAGGGCTCTGATGACAAGCCTGAGCTGGGACTTGACCCTGGTCATGTGACCCAAAGCAGTGGTGTTTTCTGTCATAACCAGGCTTAGCCTCTCCCCACAGGGATCACGTTACGCTTTTTCTGTCTTTTCCCCAGGCACAAGGCTTGAGTCAGTGCCCTGGTCCAGATCTCTCCAATGGACATCCCTGCCCCCAACTTGGCAGGGGGGCCCCCAAGAGCTTGGCATGTCCAAGCCTGGCGCTGCCCCAGATTGGCACCCTGGCTGGGCCGGGCCTTTGTTGTGTCTCTGGGCTGCACCCCCATGCCGATGGCCACTTTTGCTCATTTCTCTTGGGAGCTGCCTAGCTGCAGAGAAAGGCCTTGGGAACCCTTCCCTTTTCAGCCAGCCTTTATTGAATTTTGCCTCCATGTTTTTTCTTTCCAAATAGGAACATCATTTATCTTGGACTTTAAGTTGCAGAGGTCTTTAAAAGCTTTCTCTTTTCCCAGCTGCATTTGTTGACGCACAGTCAATCTGTGTCTTGCCTCCACTCCCCTCCCCGCACACAGCCCCAAAGCAGGCCATAAAGTGTCTACAGCTGTGCCCTTTATTACCCTTCCCTTTCTATGCCACATGGAGGACGAGCTGAAATATAGCACAGCCATTACTGCCAACAAAAAGCGACAATTTTAAAACATTTTTGCTTTTCATCAGGGAAGCTGAGGGCACAAAAGAGTGCATCATTTTGTTGTAAATGCTTTTTAAATATGGGTCACTCGGTCATTGTAGGCCCCAAAGGGTGGAATGATTCAAAGCCCCAAAGTGGCCCCACAGATACTAGCTTTCCCCCTTGCCTTTTAAATTATGTTAATTGACATCAAGAAGAACAGGTTGGGAGTGTCACCCCACATGTTCCAACTCCTCCTCTCCACACTGGGAAGAACACAGACTAATGGGGCCTTTTTACCTTCTACTTCTGCTCTGGGATGTTAGGTCTAGGAGGCTTGGGCTGGACTTTCAGGAGGGTGACGGTGAGGAAACTCAGGCTCACTGCAGGTTCGCTGGTGTGGTGGGACCCAGTCTGAGCGGATGCAGGCCAGGGAGACACTGACCCCTCCCTGATGCTGAGGGTAAGATGGTGATGGTATGGTTGTCATGGTGACAGTAGGTGATCAGAGGTAGCAGAATGAGACACACCACGGTCAGAGCAGGAAGCAAAGGTGATCTTTTGTAGTCTGAGTCAGGCTCTGTTGCTGGGAAAAGAGGTAGGACTAACTAGAGAAGAACTGAACCTGGGAAATAGGGCCATGGTTTTCACGCAGTTGGGAAGAAGGCTGGATTGCTCTCCCAAGAGCCAATGTGTGTGTGTGATCCAGAGAGCTAGACTGGAGTCCTGGCTGAGACTCTTGGCATGTCTTTTACCTTTCTGAAGGACAGGGCTCTGCCCACAGAATGAGGTGAGAGAGGAGAAGCCTCCATCATGCAGCGTGGCTGTGAGCAGCCTGGGAGACCCCACGGGGAAGGACTCGGGGACACTGCGCATTCTGAAAATGTGGGATGGGACCAGGCCAGCTGGGATGTAGAGTCCCAGAACCGATGGGGTTCTTCAGATAGTTTCTTAAGATACTGATTGGAAACTAGAAAGGGTACAGTGGCATGAGGTGCTGGGAAAGCTGAGACTTGCACAGCACTTGGGTGGGCAGCAGCCAGGGCCTGGGTTTGCCCAGCTGCTTTTCCCCCCAAGTCTACTGCTGGCTGCTTAGTAGGTCCAAGTTGGTTAGCCTCTGTTTTCCATCAGTGAGTTACCAGGCGGGTCTGTGATGATCGAACCAAATCCCAAGGCAAATGGCCATGGAATAAGTACTTGCAAATATCCCGACTCCCAAGAACTGGGAAGGAAGGAAGGAAGGGACTGGATATGATGGCTTTGCTTCTCTTCACTTCTCCTCCCTATTTCCCTCCTTCCTGCCTGACTGCCTACCAGGCAAATGGAAGAGCATGACTGTTCAGCACAGGTGTACTGAGCATCAAAATCAGCTTGTCAGACAGTGGGATACAGTTATTTAAAACATCATCTAGCGGGTATACCGATAGTGTGAGATCCACTGGTTCTGCTTTGTACCTTGGCATAAGTTACTTTCTCATCTGAGCCTCAACCCTCCCATTAGTTAAAGGTCTTTACCCAATCATGGGTGTATTAAATGGGATAATGAATGCACTATTTGCATAAATCTTCTTTCCTGAGAGTTTCCCTATCTTGTGTTTTGCACTACAGAAAGTACCAATGTAGTGTAACAGGGTCCTGATGTCAGCACCATTGAAAAGAAGGCCAAGCTTTTAAAATAAAGTATAAGTGAGGATCTCCAGATGACTTTGCTGGAAGATTACCCAGGAAGAGAGCTGCTGAGAATGTCGCCATCATCGAGTCCCTGTGGTTTAGTTCCTACAGCATCCCTCTGCTCTTCCTGATGATAATGACAGCGACATTGGTGTCATGTGGTGCTGAGCACTGAATACAGGGCCTCCCATGTGCTAACAAGTGTCCACACAAGCAGCAACTTGCCCCACAGAGAGTACTTGTGTTCGAGTGTAGAAAGACTCCAGGGACTCATAACAGTCAGAACCCCCCCACCCTCCAACAACAGGAAAAGGTGGCTAAGAATGGAAAAAAAATTAGAGAGAGCAAAGAGGAAACTAGCATAGGAAGTGGAGTAACCTGCAGACTCCAGGGATGTGTCTTTCTGACGCCTGTGCAGCTGGCTTGAACTATGCCTGGCCCCATTCACACAGTTTGTGATATTCACGCACTGGGCCCAGCCCAGAGTGGTCCCACTTCTGAGTGGCCAGGTGCACTTTCACGTGGTCTCCCAATGCCAGGCTTACTGCCTGTCAGTTTGTGTTGCTGGGGTTTGGGTTGACTTATTTTGGGCTTTTACTAGACCCATTCTTTCCTGGTAAAAGAGCTGAAGCCTGTGTTATAATTAATCACAGCTACAGATGTTTTCTTTTGCCCCCTGTTCAGGTCTGTTTTACACCAGAGAGGGTTTCCTCACATCTCCAGTGCCCCTCCACCACCCTTTCATGAGTGAGATACAGAGAACCTAGCCAGAGCTCTGCATGGCACCGTGGTGTCTCCTCCAGGGCTCACCTGACCTTGTTATCCCTGTGGTCCTGTGTCTGGGCACCTCCCTGCTATGGGAGTTCTCATCACTGCTGAGAGGGCCCTTGGCACTGGCTATACCCACTGCCTGGAGAGAAGACTCCTGGGTGCCCACTTGGCTTTCTTTGCTTCTTTCATGAGTGCTTAAACTGAACTTCATCTCAGAGGTCTTCGTGATGAGCCTTCCTGAAACCCATACCCAATCTCATCCACACTGGGCCTGGCATCAGGTACAGCATGCTATATTCAATTTACCAGTGTGCCACGTGTCTTTGTTGTCCGACATACCTTCTGCACCAGCAGCAGTCTTCAGGGCTATTTCTGAATGAATGAATGAGTGAGTGACAGTGTCACTGAGTGTCAAATGGTTATGACCTGGCCAGTGGAGGATCTCTAGTCTGTGCTTTGGTCCCTTCTTTGAGCCAGGGTGGCACTGATCTGCAGAGTACATGATTCCCGATGCAAACACTCCCACTAGATACGACACTGCTGAACACGGATTTCCTAAGCCCCTTTCTACCTTGGTAATGTTATAAGACCCAGTTCTCAGCTGAGGCTGAGACCCTGTCTTGTCCTTCGCTGCCCAACATGGCTGCTCACCTCCTCTTCCCTATACGAGGTCCTCCTAGTACTGTGTTCCACTGGAGTTTCTGATACTTATTAACAAGAGTTCTGTCTTTTTAATGATAAGAATGTCTTTCGAAGCCTGAGGTTTCTAGGATCTCCTTTCTATACAACAGCTGTCATATATTTTGACTGAGAAATACAGACTGGTAGAAATTCATTGCTCCAAGTTGAACAATCCTGTCAGTGAACTTTCATTTTATACACGCATATGTCCACACGATTCTTGCATGTCCAAGGCACTACTTATTAAGGTCTACACAATTTGGACTGTTCCCAAAGCCCACATGTTCAGGGCTGAGTCTCTTGCTTGGTATTAGGAGGTGGCAGAAACTTTAGGAGGTGGGTCCCATGAAGGCCTTCTGGAGATGAGGAGCTTAAACTGGAAGGGGATCCTAGGACCACAGCCTTCCTCTTCTTTTATTCCCAGCCATGAAATGTATGTGTTTCCCTTGCCACACATACCCCACCATGATACACTCCTTACCACTGGTCCAACAGCAATGGGGGCTAGTGGGCCAGACTGAAATCACCAAAACCGTTAAGTTTGTAAGTTAATGGTCTCAAATATTTTGTGACAGTAACAGCTGAGTCACCACATTGATGTCCAGAGTCCCTAAAGAGTAGTCTCCTCCTAAACCACTTACTTAGTTCCTAGGTTGTGAGTCAGGGTTTTAGATTATCTTCTTCCCAAAGTCATCCTCATTCCTGAGTTTAAATGAGTTTGTTCTGACCTTTTCCCAAGACCAGTGTGCTGCTTGTGTCCACACTCTAGTCCACACTTGCTGCCAGTGCTGTGGTCCCCAACAGACATCTCGGTATCCACTTCCTGGCTAGTTGCTTGTCTTTCTGTACTTAACTGTGCTTTTTCCATTCTTTATTCTGCAGTCAGTGATATTTCTTGTGTCCTTTCCTTGCTGGAAGTGCTCCTACTTAGTGTCCAATCACGAAGGCAGACGTGGGTTTCTATCCTGCTCCCAGCCTCTTGTGTCTATAAACACACCTGGTACCTTCAGCCCTCAAGCTGAGGTTTGAGCCAGCTTCTCTTGTATATGATGAGCTCATGCCATCCATAGGTTTCCACATTTACACCTTCACAATCCTGGAATCCTGCAACTTAGCTTGGACTTTGGTCACAGACATCTCACACGAGGCCTGTGGGATGAGGACAACAAGGCAGGTTTGTGCTCTAGCACCCGGAGTATGACTGATGCCTGCTACGTGCTTACTGGACACACTATGGATCTGTGCTTAGGTACTATCTTCTCTTTGAGGCTGGCTCTGGGAATCTATGCATAGCAGAAATCTGGAAATGAAGAAATGTGTTAGAAAATTTTCTGTTTTTCCTGTATCAGTTCCTTTTGACAATTACTGCATTTTCCTCTAATTACAAAAGCAGTAGGTTGACAGCACAGTATTTATACAGGTCCTGGCATTGCAGACTTGAGTTGAAACTTTGGTACATGTAGAAGATTAAAAGCAAATAAAGAAGGCAATATTTTAGTTTTCTCAGCTGCAAGTGGAAGCTTTTATAATACGGCTGACTTCCTAAGGCTAAAGACTAACGTAGGGCGGGGATGTAGCTTACTGGCACTGCACCTGCCTGGCAAGCACAAGGTCTTGATTTCGATTCCCAGTACTCCCAAAAGACTATAACAAAATACACATGTAAAGTGTGTAACACAGCAATTGCTCAGAAGATGAGGATGAGGCATTTCTAAGTTGTCCTGCTTCCTGCTCCTGAAAGGGCTCTCCCAGATGCTGTGGTCACCCAGCACTTCACCCACCTGCTATGATGCTGCAGTGCAGTGTTTCAGCATGGATGTGTGGGCGGCCACTCCTGGGTCCTGTGGCTCCGCTGTGACTTGTTAGGGAGAGTCCTGGGTAGGCAGTTAGTGCTTGCTACAACTTACATAATGGAGTATCCGGCAGCCATTAACATCGGAAGAGTATTTATTGATGTGGGAAAATGATCACAATTGTTAAAGCAGGATACAAATCTGTACATACAGCATGATCTCAATCTTGTAGTAAAATAAATTATATATGCATAGAAAAATACAAGAGGAAACACACCAAAACATTAACAGTGATTATCTCAAGAGTAGTGGGACTGGGGCAAATTGTTTTGCTTTTTGCATTTCCCAAACTTCCCAGACATGCTGGTTTTAGAAACAGATGTCAATGCAGCCGACGCCTAGTCAGGGAGGCAGCAAGACTCCGGTAGTCCTGGTGGTGTGAAGTCTCCATGCAGCCTCAGCCATCTCCTTTATGGAGGAGGATGGTCATTGCCCAAACACTCCCCAGTGGCTGTCTCTCCTCACGGGCTACCCAAAGGGCTTATTGTAGGACACATTCTTCCAGCCTTCACTTCCAAGGTCAGGAAGACCATGGCAGAGAGACTGCCAAGTGTGCTAGCTGGGAACCCTGATACCTTACCGTGGAAGGGGAGCCTGTAGCTCTCGCCTACCCCAAAAGGTTCCAGGTCTTCATATGAAACCCGGTGCTGAACAAGCGACTTTCTCACCTACAATGATGCTCCAGGTTGCCTCCCTGTTCAGGGCTCTTCAGTGTCATCCTGCTTGAATGGCTATTGCTTAAAATGGCCTGAGAATGACCGCCCTTGAGCTCACTCTGTTCCCTGTATCTCAAGGCTGAGGGCAGCCAGTGTAGTCCAGGTGTATGGCGTGGAGGAGCAGGTCGCCAGAGCAGGGTGCAGCTAGCCACGAGGCCGGGGGTTGGGGGGGACTCACAGCGCCCCCGGGGGCTCCCAAGGACACAGAGCGCCCGCACATGGCAAGCACAAGGCTCCTATGAACCAGGTGAGGCCACTCCCATGTTCTCCCCCTGCCAAGTTTTCCTCTCTAAAAAAGGCAAAATGAAACAGAACTCAATGCAAGCAGAGCACAGGACTTGAAAGAAACAGCATGATGGTTTTTCATTAGCTGCATTTTCTTCACATAGGCTGACACACATACTAAAGCTATTTGACTATAGAAATTATAAAAAATACTTCAAAAATACATTTATAGAATGAAATAATATATCTACATTCCTTTTCCCTAAATTTTTTTCATTTGTTTAAAGTGATTGCCAAGTTCCATTTTATTTGCAGGTGATTAAAACACGGGCTCTCCTCATTATCTCCAATTATTTTGCATGAAAACCCTAAAATGTGTTTTCCCCCTATCTTTTATCAAGTATTCTTATTCTTTTAAGTAAGGGTTTAGTTTATTCCTTTAAATAAGAAACTTGTCACGATAACGGTAATTACTATGAGTCTTAGTTTATAAGCTAAAGAGTTAAACACATATTCTGGGCCAACTCCAGTATCCCTCGGTAGGCAGGCAGTCCCTGACTTGCTAGGCTCTGAATAGTTCAATTCTTTCTAATTTGATATCTGGTTTTTCAATCGGCCTTTTAGGGGGCTGGAAAAGCAGAGACTTAAGCATATTGGAAATGTAAGGAAAACTTAGCAGAGAGGTTCAGGGTGACCCTGAAGATTTGTGAGTGAGTTGCAGGAAGCCAGTGACATTTCTGGTGGCTCAAAGGCACAGCAGACCCACACCCAGCTCTGTGGTTTGCCGGCGAAACTTTTAGATGACTGGGACTTTCTCTAACACCACACATGGTAACTGTCCTGACAGCTTAGTATGACAACTGATGGATGAAAAAGGACTCTGAAAAGCCTGAACTGTGAACTCGTTATTGCTCAGCCCTGCAAAGAAACACACAGATGTCTACATTGAATCAACCCCAATGTTTTATTTAAAGTTTAAAAGGCAGTGGTTAAGCACATTATCTGTGTGTGTGTATGTATGTGTCCCCACATACACACAAACATACATATAAAAGGAAATCAACCCTTTTCACCTTCAGCCATCGATCTACTAGGCCCACTGTTTATCGTAAGAGTGCATTTCTACTTCATATGACCAATTCTAACAGTAAAAATAAACAGCCTTAATCAGTTTAATAGTAACTATCTGTGTTTCTTTTTTTTTTTAAATAAATAAAGTTACCATTAAACTGATCACATCTGGTAGAAAGGTAGAACACACACACACATGCTGACCCCAGTTTAGAACACATGACAGATGAACAACCTTTATGTACAGATGGGTACCACTGCCTCCCAGCCCCCTTACTCAGGGTCGCCACCCCCTCTGTGCATGGAGGGGATGTGGCTTCTGGCACCCTGGGCTCTGCCTTAGAATGCGTACTCCCTATGCCATGGCACAGATGGTGGTTTAGCTCTGTGGTGCTAGTGTTCAGGTATGTCAAGGAATAAATAGGCATTTGTAGCTGCCTGGGAGCTAAACCATCATCCATAGCTCTGTATAGGGAGGGTGTATTCTGCAGTTTCAGCTGTGTCCAAACATTGAAAGTGAAATTGGTCTTTTCAGCCTGGGGTTCTGGTGCATGTGTGTGTGTTTCTGAATTTATATAAAATTGAAATGAAGACTGGAGCCAGGGTTACAAAGCAGCTGCTTGGCTTTCACTCGGTAGGTCTGGATCTGAGGATCAGCTCGGCCTGCTCATAGATGCCTCTGGTGCCTGGAGACGCTCAGAGGAGACAGCTCACACAAGTGAGCCCGAGCGAGGGCATGGCCAGACCTCCTGTTACCGTCCAGTGAAGAGCTACAGGCTCAACCAGGGATGCTACACAGAGTGGACCCTTCATGCCCCCCGGGGGTGGCGTCGTGCTGCTCTGCCTCTTGCCCGTAACTGTCTGACTGCAGCTTGGCAGGAACGCCTTGGTATCACGAAACACAGGGTCACCTCTTAAATATGCAGGTTCCAATGAGTGAACCTGTCAATGTTCCCAGCCAAAGCAAGGGCATCGATGTTTCAGAGAAAAGATTCCCTTGGAGCTACAGAGAAAAGACGCTGATAAAAGCAATGTTGAGAGTTGAGCAGGTGACGCTTTTAGTCTGTGTCAGAGCTGGTCTCTTCGATGACAGAGTACTGGTTGAGTGCTTCCTCCAAAGGCGTTATTGTCCCATCAGGTTTGAGTCCCATTGGTTTAAGCAACTCCTCTCTGCAAAAACAGATAAAAGACAGAAAAAAAGGGTATTCACCAGCATCACACACACAGCCCTCCCTCAACCCAAATCCACATCCTTTTTAAAGAAAAGTCTTTAAAAACCAAAGTATTTTCTCTCAAGCTCTGTGTTTGTAACAGGAAAGATGAAAGGGGCACGGAAAGAAAAAGAGGGAGATAAAGACTTCATTCACACAAGCCAGACCTACTAAGCCAATTAAAAGTATGAAAGTCAAGTTCTAAATGGGCTCAGGACAAGAAGGAGGTCTCTTCTGTTTCAAGTAAGTGATGGTTTTGTCTTCTGGGTTATCACTTTGTTCTAGTGAAGCTGAAGCTGCTGTAGTTCCACCTGCCTGCCAGATGGTTAGCGGTGCTGTGGTACATGGGCCCTTCTGCCAGTCTGCTTTGCGACCAGGCTCTGTGATGCCTTCCACTAGTGTGCTTTCCCTAACTTTCTTCCCTTCTCACTCTATCATTCTTCTGTCTTCCTTCTTCTGATTTAGGGGCCATTGTTTTTGTTCGCGGTAGTTTAATTATGGGATTGACAACCATTTTAATCTCTTCAAAGTTCCCCAACTGCTTCTCTGCCTCTAATCCAATTGTATCTACTCTCAAGTTTACAGCCTCATATGAAGATGATTAAGTCAGTCATAAAGCATTAGGAAAGATTTATTTAATCTTTCCATAAATTCTTATTTATTACATGGCGGTTACAGCCAATGGACACGTTGAGTTCCTAGTTCTGGTCCTCTTACCACATACAGGATGTGTACTTACAGGGTGCCTGAAAGAGGCCCACAAACTGCTGCAAAGATTTCCCACAGAAATGGGCATCATTCCTTAAAGACATGATGGCAGCAGCTGTGATGCTGGTGGGACAGAGTCAAGGGCAACAGGGACCTTCCTTCTACCCACTCCCTGGCTATTATCCCTTAGGCCAGCACACAACTGTGTGCCCATGTGACAGGCACCCCAATACCTGGGAGGGTGAGCACAGCATGATGATCATGGGAGATGCCAACAGGAGCCTCATCAGGCCACTCTGGTGAGCCCAGAAGACGCTGCCACACTGGGAAAGTCTACTTGGGAACAGGCGCCGTAGCTGGCTAAGCCAGGGCTCCCAAATGGGAGGAAGCAGGAAGGGTCCCCTGATCCATCACGTGGGCTCAGAATCACAGTGCTTCCAGCTGAAAGGGGCCTCAGAGATCATAGAGTCCAACTCCCTTGTGAGCGAGGAGACTGAGTGACTTACCCAGGGTCACCTCTCTAGTGGGGCACACACTGAGCTCCCCAGCTCTGCATGCTCAGTGACCACACGAGAGACAGGGAAGGAGCGCTGGGTACAGCTGCTGCCCTTGATGAGTGGGAAAAGCGACTAGACGGAGCACGGCTAAGAACACGAGGTCAATGCTGAGGAGCATTATGAACAGAGAAACTGCAGCAGCACCTGTGATGAAGCGTCCACTGAACTGCTAGGGGAGGGGTTCTACACCAAGTTGAGGGCAGTGTGCTTGGGTGAGGGACTGTTCCTGCCCTGGATGTGGGCCCAGCGTCTTGTGTGGCTCTGCAGAGCTTTTGGATTATGTCCATCCTCCTTTCTACCTTGCTGCTCTCTTGAAGGCAGAAAGGGCCCACTGTTGGCGGTGGAGAGGGTCAGAGAAGGAATGGCAGGAGAGTAAGTTAGGACCTGAAATGTCAAGAGGAGAAGCTTAGATTTTCTCCTGTAAAGAGTGTCTGACCAAGTTTGTTTCCTCTGGCAGCAGCATGGTAGACACCCTGGAACAGGGGACAAAGGTATGTCATTAAGAGGCCATCGTAACAGTGTACAGGAGAGGAGACAGAAGGCTGGGCTATAGCTGAGTTTGTAGGAAGAAAAGGCAATATTTCAGGGGTAGATCTGGCTGCCCCCGGGGGGAGGGTGGATGAAGGGAAGCACTAGTGTCCCTGTGGCCCCATCTTAAGATGTGGCATTACCAATTGGACTCAGCACATAGAGATGGAGCAGATCTGGTGGGGAGAGGCTGGTATCTTACAGGACATGAAGGGCTTGAGTAGCCTTAATGACCACCAGGTAGAAGTGTTTAGCAGAGAGTTAGAAGCACCATGTTTTCATTAAAACTTCCCTCTAGCTTGCACCGATACACACTACAGAGGTTATAATTTACACCAACTTTTTGTTCTAACTACCTGTGCCCAAGGACTTCGTAATACTAGATACTCCACCCTAGGACTGATGTAAAAGGGGAAGAGGAAAAAACAAAGGGACGAGGAAGTTCCGAACCCTGAGGGTTTGGTGGCCTGAAGCCACAAAGGTGGGTAGGGAGAGGGAGGAACAGCGCCCAGGAGAGGCATTCTACTGACTTACTGAATGGACACACTGTCACCCTGGGACGAGAACTACTGTACCTCTTTGGCAACAGGGTGACTGACACTGGGCCTGGCTCCCAACTTGTGGGAGGCACCTCCCACTTGGTCATCTAAAGCTGCAGCAGTTTTCAATTTAAGTCTCTCACCTGTGCCTGCTTAGGTCAGTTCATGGTGCACGTCACTAGGAACAGGATACAGCGCCATGGCCAAACTGCAAGAGTCCCTTAAAGAACGCTTGTAAAGTATTCTTCTCAAGCCTTTATGTTTTTGGTGCTTCACACTTCCCTTCCATCAAAGTGGAAGCTCCAGGAAGGCAGGAAGACGTACGCTTCCCTACATAGCTCTGTGCCATGCTTGGTCACGCTGGCAGCAGAGGCACCAGTGAGAACTGGCCACAGAGTCATGCATTCGTGCAGAGGCAGCAGTGTGATGCTGAGGACAGCACAGAGACCTGCAGTGAGGAGCTTTGCTGAAGCCCTAGCCCTTGCACTCACCAGCTGTGTGATGTGGGTAAGTCTCTGAGCCCATGTTTCCACAGCAGAGAAATGGGGCTGTGACTGCCCCAGCTCTACCTACTTCCTAGTGATGATGATGTAGCAAGTACAGTAACAGTGGTGACAACAACAGCAAATCTGTCCAAACCAGAGTTCTGTGAACTGTGGAGGGCTCAAACATTCATTACTAGTTTGGTAGAGTAAAAAGCATAGCTAGTTTCTGGAGTCAGAGAGACCTGGGTTTTAATTCTGGATCAATCATTCACTAATTATAAGGCACCAAACTCCCTTAATTTTGATTTCCTTATGTACAGAATTAGAATCTGGATAACAGCACCTCACTAAGTGGTCATGGGGACAAAGACCATTCTGCAGAGAGAGTGCAGTGCAATGGCTGGGATGTAGCTACCACCACTAGTATGCTCCTGTTCCTAGGTGCTTACAAGGGGTTTCCCATGCTAGGAGTAAATGAAGGAAAGAAAAGGTAGAAGCAAAGACAGGGTCCTAGTCCTCACGAAACTTTGTTCAGAAGATAAAACACACACACACACACACACACACACACACACACACACACATTAAACAATATTGGAAGAATTACAGAACAGCAGATTAACAAGCTTGAGATGATTAATAGGCAAAACCCTGCTTCCTCTAAGCTTGCGAGCTCATCCATTTACCCTTCTGCATCTTTTTCCATCACTGTTTAAAGGAGATTTCATGTCTTGTTTGGGAGCAGAAGAAGGTCACTTATGGATATGTGACTTTTTGCACTGACCCCTGGTTTGTTCATCATATTATCATTTTGACCTTTTCTGATCTTCCTGTCTATCCTAAAACTAGCAGCCTACAAATACCAATATACAAACTTTGATATAAAGAGTCACTCCTAAAAGCCCTCAGAGGTGATTTAGTTATATCAGACTACTGCGTTTATGGTCTCTGGAATCTAGAGCAGCAAGATGTGGACAAAGAATGGAAAGCTTTAATGAACACAATGTCCCTTCACCAGTCATATGGGCTGTGCACATGTGTGATGGACACAGGAGACAGGGACACTGACCACAGGCTCCTCACAGGAGGTGGACTTGGGCCAGATTGTAATGGCTGTAATGGACATGGGTGTATGGGAAGAAAGCATCCCAGAAGCAGAAGAATTAGTCAAGCAGAGGCACAGAAGCAAGAGTTAGTTGTGTGCAGGGACTGGCAAGCAGGCTGGCGAGGCTCAGGAAAAGGAAAAGAAAGCTCAAAAGAGAAATGGGGTGTGGAAGAGGGTCTGAATGAAGACCTCGCAGCTCAGGCTGACAAATCTGGATTTTAGGGCCCTTCCCACATATTTATGAATATTTATTAAAGATAACTGTCATTATAAAGTAAAGCAATGAAATAAAACCTGACATATTAAAAGAAAATCTGTGCTATGTTTTACTGTCACACTCCCATGGCCCTAGCACAGTGCTTTGCAGAGAGCAGAGCGCAGGGCAGTGTCTGAGAGCTCAGTTGCGTTGCACTTGGTCTTATCTTGCATTCTTACCAACAGAAAAGTATGATCTCACTGAGTGCTTTATAACTAACCCACAATCAAGAGACAGCTCAATCTGTAAAAGATTCACTTTCATTCTCAAGATTTTCAGAATTAGAAAAGTTCTTAACACATCACAGGAAGTGCTGCACAATGCTTTCCAGAGATTCCTTGTTCTCTATGAGGCTTCGAGCAACTTGAGGGAAGGGTCTATGTCTTACTTGACTGTGAAGCGTGAGTGTAAAGGAAACAGCCCAGTAGGTGCTCAACAAATGTTTTCAGGGGGACACAGTACCTGGGTCGTGGCATAAAGGACAATGGTAGAGAACTATTTATCAGGCATTCTCACTACTTTAACTGGAACTATTTCCTTTAAGGAGTCAAAGTTGTTGAACAGAATAATTCTGTCAGTCCTGCAGAAGTCCTATCCCCTTCTGACTACACAACTGAGCATTCTCAACCACCCTCTGGGACAGATGTGGCTTTGTGTTTATGGGTGTTAGTAGCAGTAAGTTCTTCTTTGAGATCTTCTGCCAGCTCGCTACATGTCCTTGGGCAAGTCATTTGCCTCTCTGGGCTTGAGTCTCCCACCTATAAAATGAAGGGTTGGACAAGATGATCTCCAATATTCTACACTAATCTCAAGAGACTAAGTATAAGACAACTAAATAATTTTGATCTATGTAATAAGTTGCTAGGTTTTTAAGACACTCTAATTCATTTTTCTAAGTCTCTGTTTCTAATGAAGATACTAACCATAAGAGTCAAACACACCATCCTGTCACTGTTGTACGTATAACAATACCACAACCCTTCCTGTAATCTGCCAGCAGGTGAGGAAGATATTACAGAGGAAAATCAGAGGAAGGGCAAGTATTACATAGAAGGATCCAAATTCAATCATGGCCTTCAGGAACAGACCATTTATGAACACTTATTTGTAGCCCTAAATTTATGAAAGTTCTATCTAAAAAAGATGGCAAAGTGTCCATCTATATGTACATCTCTCTCTCTCTCTCTCTCATGGTAAAAGTTACTGTATATTGAAATAGGTGTCACGATTAATATATTCACAAAGCAACAACTCCTTCATACTTACCTTCAGTGCTATACACAGGCCTTAACAAAGGTTAAGACTGCCCTTGTAATCATCAAAAAGTACAGTGATGTCTACTGGATAAAGAGCCCATTCTAGGCACTGTGACAGTATCATGGCGGGCTTCTCATCTGATCAGGCATCTGGCCAGGGAAGAGATAAGCCTCCAAGAATGTTCAACTGGAACGAAACATCATTTAGAAATTTGATCTTACTAAACGATAAGGAACCATAATCTATAAGAGCTTGGCCAGGCAAGAGGACACAGATAAAGCACGTCCAAGAAAGGAAACGCTATTTTGCCCCAGCCTATACTTTGGGACTGCTAATGGAAACCAAAAAAACTTTCTTAAAGATCTATGGGTGGAAAAATATGGAAGTTATATATATTTAAACTTTTCTACTCTGTTTTTCACCCAGATATATTTGAACATTGTCCTGAGCCACCATTTTCCTGTAGGTAGAGTACTTGGGATGCCTGGGCTTATACAACTTCTCAGAGGTTAAAGAAGGTCCGCTTTCTAGGATGTCTGGTTCTTTTGTGACTCTTCCTTCCAGCAATGCCAGCACAACACTGGGGCTCAGATTCTAATATACCCAATTGTACATTGCACAATAGGGTGTGTGTGTGTGTGTGTGTGTGTGTGTGTGTGTGTGTGTGTGTGTGTGTGTGTGTAAGTAACACCTTATTTGACCCAGGAGCAAGAGAATACTCTTGCCCACAGCACATGTTTTTGTGCAAGACAAACAAAGCATTCATTTCAAGTGTACTTGTTGAAAAACAGGACATAATTAAGCAGTTGGTAAAATGCATTCTTGTTTCCCACTTGCAGATCTCCCAAGAGTCCCTTCGAATTTACCTATACGAGTTTCAGCTTCCCGCTTGCCACTTAGCTTGATAACGACTCAAAAATCATTCCCTTGTTTTCAAGGGCTCTTCTTTCTTGTCTGCTCTGTGTACTACAGGGCAGTATTGACACATGGAATTAATGACAGGGTCTGTAATGAAACAACAGTCATGCAAACACCAGTCTGCTCTTTTGATAAAACAGCATGTTAGAGACCTATTCACCTCCCTCTAATTGAGTACTGCATAATAGTTCTGATCCTTTTATGTAACATATTTTGTTCTATGATTAGAAAAGAAGAAAAGGGGGAACCTATGAGGCACTGCTTTCTTCAATCACCCCTGATTAATTCTCCCTTTTTAATGAGGGGCTGTTATTTAGGCAGGTTGTGTTACATACTTATTTTGTTGACTGGTACAATGTATAACAAAACCCAAGATAGGATAATTGTGAATCATTTCTTTGGTACAGGGATTCCTATCTTAATGTAAGGTTGGCTTGGAAAAAGGAACTTTGATATTCTGAATGAGCCATTTCATATTTAATTCATTTTCATGTCTGAAATATGGTTTGAGAAATAAATGTATAAATAACACATCTTAATTAACATATAGCTTTTCTAAAAATGCCTGCTACAATGGAGCCCATGATAGCCCAGAGAAAGCAAACCCTAAACCCTTAGCTTTAAGTCCAAATCTAGGAGGGATATGGGAATATTCATAATCCATTGAAGTACAATGGATTTTTCAATAATGTGGTATAGTCTTACAAATATTTTAACCTTATTTCATCACAGGAATTACATATCCTTTGGACTCATTACCATGTTCTGTTGGATGCTGTGATGGTGCTCTCTGGGCTTGGACCCCGATTCCCGACCTCTTCTGACAGCCTGCGCAGAACAGCTGCCTCAAATCGGCTGCTCACATTCATCTTTACTAAACTACCATCCCAGCAGGAAGGAGGGAATGTAGCTTTTCCATTGAGAATCTGAGGTCTCTGGCTAAATCATTCTGAAATCCTCCCCTCGGCATTTGTCATTATACTTGAGAATTAGGTAAAACTAGGGAAAGTAAAATATGCTGTGTAAAAATGTCATCTCCAAGCCAAGTATGTTGTAGCACCGTATTTTTCTACTGTCAAATTAAAATTTTTAAAAAGTCCCACAGGGAAGCATTTTTAAAGTTAGGCTTATTAGTATGATGATATGTATAGAGTTTAAGGTATTAATCTTCTTTCTCTTCTTAAAACAATTTTAAAAATTTATTTTAATACAGATTCACAGAGATTTTACTAATTTCCCTTATATAATTTAGAAAAATAGATAAGTTATTTAGCTAATTGATAAGAGCTCAACTATGGAATGGAAAAACAGGTGGCATGTTTGCATGTCTCCTCCAAATCTTAGTTTTCTTCTGAGGATAACATGTACTGTTAGTTTTTTGTGCTTCATATTTATGTAAAACTTAGAAATTTTATGTAAGAATAATCAGACTGACAAATTTTCACAACTCTTGGTAAGTTTCCAAAATAGCATAGCATCTGGGCATTGCCACCTGGTGCACCTCAACTACATGCTCAGTCTTGGATCTGCCAATTCATCTTTAATGCGTTTGCTCCTTAATAAATACCTTTTGCCCTGTTCAACTCACAGGGCTGTTTTAAAGCACATAGGAATATTAGGTTTAAAAAATTATTATTCCCATTTTTGTTAGAATATCACATGCAAAGCCTTTAAAAACTTGCTACCCATCTCAATAAACCACATGATTAAAAAACTATAGAAAAAGAGATATAGCATAGTGCTAAAAATTTAATTTTATCCTTAAATGATGGTATTCTTTATTATTTTGTGGCAATTTACTTAGAAAATTTTTCTACTCTGTTGTCTGAATTAAAAAAAAATATTAATGGCTGGCATGCCCAATAACTCTGCTGAATAAAGCAGTCAAACAGATGTTCTTATATGCTTTTCCAATTAGGAACACAGAGGTCTAAGAAGGAGGTAACTAAGGAGCAGCTAGCTAAGAGAGACTCCTCTCATTCATGTTTAATGTCAAAAGCCATCCAGCTAGTGGTTAACCAAGAGCCTTACGTACTCATTCCTATAGGATGGTGACTGTCTCTGCAGCATGACGTCCTAGATGGGTGGCTGGCCCTTGGAAAGGACCTTGATAACCCAGACATACAACATCAAGCTTCTCTCATTTATCTTCCTCTGGGCCTGTAAGGCTGTGTTAATTCAACCAGATCCAAGTCCCCTTAACTGAACTTCCAAGCAACCTTACAGTGCATTTTAATAATGGAGAGCAGTGATGTCTAACGATAACATAATTCAAGTCACAATGTAAGCCATATGTGTAATATTAAGTGTTCTAATAACTATACTGAAAAAGTAGGTAAGTGTAATTTTAATAATATATTTTATATTATCTAGAATATAAAAATATTACAATTTCAACATGTAATCACTATTAAACAAACAGTGAGATATTTTACATTGTTTCTTTGGTAGTAAGTCTTGGGAGCTTGGTGTTTTACATTTAGAGGGTATTCCGACTTGAACTAAATATATTTTAAGAGCTCACTGGTCAAATACAGCTAGTGATTATTATTCTAGATATCTCAGATGTAAAGGATTTTTCTTGTAAAAAAAGATCTTTCATACTTACAATACATCTTACAATGCTTTAAATACTGGGCCATATTTTTGAAATGTACCTGCAAGGTATTTTCTTGACTATCTCATCATAAAGGAAGATACATTTACAGTAACTGATACTTCTATAAGAAGAGTACAATAACTTATTTAGAAGAAAAATGTTACTTTTCAGTCATAAGTCGCTCTCAGCCTGAGTTTAAAAATAATCTTGGAGTTAAAGGAAACTATTCTTATATGTGGTACTTCCATTTTATTAAGGGAGCCATGTCCGAAATATTGTGATGGTTGGCAAAAAATAGAAATGAAGAAGAAATCACAATCACTGGTTAGGGAGTAGATGAAAACAGGAAGGAGTGACAGAACAATTATTATTTATATTTATACTTCTATATTTTAAATGGTAAGAGACTCAGCAGACAGGTAGTGCTCCCCAGCGATGCAGCCTAACCAGATCTGGTTCTGGCTGAGGACTAGTGGCCAGGGTTGTCAGTGCAGAGAGGCTCAGGCAGGTAGGAGCCCAGCAGGCCATGAGGGCTGTGTGCTGGAGCCCAGGCAGTCACTGTACCAGGCACATGAAACCACACTAAGAGGTGAAGAGACAGACAAATTTTACCCTTCCCTACCTGTGCTCTCTCACTATGAACATCTAACAAAGCCTTCGATAATCTTATACCTTATGCCTCAATGCTTATGAGTATTCTATCTATCACTCTATAATGGGAAAATTATGTACCCAGACATTTAAAATAGTCACCTCTCTAAGTGCCTTATAGAATTCTTTATCAGTCTTGGACTTTATGAAGTCTGGCCAAGAAATGGAACTCATTTATATACTATTTACTTAGTGCTGGGATTGAGCCACAGCCTTGTGTGTGCCAGGTAAATGCTCTACAACAAAGCCACCATGTAAGGTATTTTATAGAACAAAAAAAATGACCTATAAGTATGGGAAATCAGCTGCCTTCATTATTTCCTCATCTCACTTTGGGGAAACCACAAGAAACCAGCTACACATAAGAGGCGTAACAGTCTGGCATCTCTCCCTCTGAAGACCTCCAAGTGCACTGCAAAGCCTCATGTAAGCGATATAAACACTTGTCACAGATGCAATCCTGATACTAAAGGAGTAAAAATCCCTTAGGGCTCTAAGTCCATCAGCAGACAAGGACAGGACAGTATCTGAGCAACTGTGCTGATAATTAGCAGGGACAGCGGTGCTCAAGTGGTGACTGCTTCAGGCAGTGGCATGGAGGCAAAGTGGGCAAGGATGGATGTTCAGGTTTATAATGGGGCTTCATGTGTTTGGCAGGGAGCAGACAGACCTATACCCTACACCAAGCTCAGTAACAGTACTCGGCATGACCAACCTTAGTCATCACTTTGGTAAGTGCTTTGGCACGGGCCACTGTTGCTAACCACCATCCTGGTGCGGGTCCTTCACATCTGCTCTCCTATGGACGGAAAAAAGGAAGTGTCTAGTGTCCATGCATTGGCCACGCCACCTCCAACCCTGTCCTTTATGCACAAGCTTCTCAACTCAGGTGCAGAAGAAAATGATTCCACTTCTGAGAGAGGAAGTTAATCAGACAGTGCTACAGTACACTCTTAGCACAATAAAGACTGGCTAAATGCAGAACTTCCCAGAGGGTGGAGGGAACTAACCAATAGCATGATGCTGAGGATGATTAGGAAGTGTTCTGCAGACACGCACTGTTAGGTAACACACAGACACAGTGACACAGTGGACGGAGCACAGGTCTTAAGCTCTGGAAAATGAAGCTCCTAATCTCACTTCATTTTGAAGCCAGAGAGAGAATGTATATAAAAAAGTTTTGTCAACTGTCAAAGGGGAACACATCAGTAATCAGCTTGTAAAAGTTCTGGCAATTCTTTGGTCCCCAACATCTCTCAATGATAAATTAATGGAAGCTCTTTGAAATAAAGATGCAGTAAGTGCATACCAAAGGCTTATCTTGTCGGAAAGCTTAAATCTCCCTCTACCTGCAGCAACAGCCATTCTTCACTTTTAAATACCTGTGAAACCTCAAGGATCAGTTCATGCCCTGTCACCTTCAAATAAGCCACTTTCTGAATCATCAATGGAGCAGAATGAACTGCTCCTTTCCTGCAGGTGCATACAGCTCACGTTAGGCTTCATTCCATCAGGATGTCCTTCTGCCCTGTGTTTTAGAACAGACAGTAGCTATTTCCTCCCCTGCAACATCACTTTTCCAACGGCATGTCTGTCATATTTATGTCGGATCCTGCTTGGGCTTCCTGGCCCAGTGCTTAATAGAGCAGCTGCTTAGTGAATGCTCCCTGAATTATATTGAATTTGGTCTGCTTTGTCTTTATGACACCTTTTTGTTTTTTTAAATCTATAACCTCAAAGTAAAACCGTGAAAAGAGAGAAGAAACTTAAGACTAATGAGGAGTACAGCACAACAAACAAACAAGACGCATAAAGAATGACTTCATTCTTTGCATTCCTACGCTGGAATGCTCACTGCTGGTCTTTGTACAGTTTGGTCATTGAATGTTATTAGAGAACGTAAATGTTAGAAAGCACACAAAGGCAGACAGTATCAAAAACCACTGGACATCATGCAAATACCTATGTGATTTAGGATTCTCCTCAAGGCTGCCTTTGCTTCAACTTCAACAGCAAAGTTGTATCATCAAAGCTAACATAAGATGTATTAACTCTGTTTTATTCATGCAAAAATGAGCACCACTTTTCTACAGGGCTCAGCATCCGCTGGGCTTCTCTAGGCCAGTGTGGACCTTCTTTGAGGCACAGTTTAAACCAGGTGGAAGCTGTGCACTTCAGACTCAACATCTGTGTACTTACTTACTGGAGTTTCTAGAATATGTGGATTCCCCTGAAATGAAAAGGGAAGGACCTAGCACCTGGTCTTGCTGTGTCTGTAATGGGGATGCCTTATGCACTGGTGGTGTCCCTCAGGGAGCCAAGGGCTCCCTACTACATACTCATAATCATACTACATTATCTCCAGCAGTTCTTCCCCATCTTCCATTATCCGAGCGTGGCATTTATCCCTTCAAAGTGGATAGGGCTACTGCACAGAATCATGAAGCTTATGTAACTGAACTGTTCTCCTGTCCTGAATACTAATAAGCTCCACTCAGGTCCTGTTAACAACTGCCCACTCATCCAACTTTTAGCCAGTGGACTCTGTTGGTACGCATCCTAACTCAGGCTGCTGTGTTAGTTACACCAGATACTTCCTGGAGGGATCCAAGAACATATGTATCTTTATTTCTGCATGATCCTCTTTTTTATTTTGGGGGCCTGAACTTAGGGCCTTGCACATGCTAAGCGCATGATCTTCCATGGAGCTACATCTCCGTCTCTATCTAATTTTTTTTACCTTGTTTTTCTGTTTCATATAGGTTTGCCTTATCAGTACCTGTGTCAGTTCATTCCTTCAGGGAGAGAACATGTCTATTCCGTACAAAGGTATGGAAATAGGCAAAAATGTCTTCTGAAGATTTTAAGGACATTAGGTATAAATTCTAACCTCAGAAAAGGATGAAGGAAGGCTTAAATGGGCTAGCTGGTGGTCACTGAATTCTAGTCACATGTTGTAGATAAGACACTGCCTACTTCTAAACAACTCTTACCATGTTACTGACATCACATGAAAGAGCTTGCACACTGTCAAAATGCCTTCACCGTAACATTGCTGTCAGCCTCCTGCTCTGGCCCATTTCTATGCTCAGCTTCCTGCTGTACCTTTTCTCTACCTGTTTCTTTTTTCACATCTTTTCTTTCTAAGGCTGGTTTTCTGGTTTTTTCTTTCCAACGACTCTTCTCTAGGGACATCAGCCTGTACCCAGTTACAGTGAAAAAGCAGATGACCAGAAGAAATTTATCTTTAAGTGGTAGCTGCGATCCAACACACAAGCACTCACTCAAGACAGCTTCAAGTAGACAGTGACTCAATGTATGATTAGAAAATACAGCAATTCAGCCAAATACACAAGGAACTATTTCCTAGTAACTCCTCAATATGACTACCTAATGATTAGTACATATTTGATTTAATTAATTTTACAAGGTTTTTGGAGGAGAAGGAGGTGTGAACCAAGAGGGCTAGGGAGGTTGCTTTTAGAACCCCTAATTAATACAAGTTCTTACTTTCAGAAAATCCTTCATTTGAGCTATTTTTTTCACTTTTTCTAACTGGGTACATTTTAGAATTTTTGGTTTCAGCAGCAACCCAAAAAAGCAGAATTGCAAACTTGTACATCAAAAATGAAAAGAAAAACAAAAAGAAAAAGCGCATCATGATTTGGAACAATAACTAAAACAGACTACAACAACAATATAAGAAGCAGCAAAATCACTGAACCTAACTCACAGAATCTTTCTAAAGACAAGGAGGTTAGTTGGTTAAGTATTACAATGATCTAGCTCCTATCTTAGCTCGAGGTTTAATGTTTAAGAATGCACATCCAGAAGCGGCACATGTAGGAAACCATGGTAGCCAAAAGGTATCTGAACTACTGCTGCTGGGCCAACCTGTTCAGTCACATGGACTTCTGGAGTTGCTATTCTATAGTAACTCTCAGTCAGAGAGACAAAGAAATGGAACATTTTTAGAAACCAAGCAAAAAATGGATGGGAATACAATACCTGGAAAGTTTATCAAGCATGTTGACAAGTTTCATGGCTTCATATTCTTTTTGTTCTTCTGTCATTTCATCTATGGGGTTTGGCATTGGTTCCTCTAAATGACCAGTGATAAGATTAATGCTACAAAAAGAAAAAAAAGTTATGCTGTATGTTTTAAAATTATGCTCTTTCTATACTTTTCTGGTCCAAGGTTTAAGTTATAATAAGAAAGAGTCTAATAGCCAAAAAAATGGCAATAATTTCAATAGTAATTTTATGGTATGAACTACTATAGAAATTTTTTAAAAATGGGAAGTTCAAATTTGCCTTGGGAAATGGGCTATAGTTATTTTTTTAAAAAACTACAACTGACTTGCCAACTTCTTTTAAAGGTGTGATTGTTTTTTAAAAAATATAAAATTCAACTGGTGCCGAATGGATAAACATCCTTGGATGCACAGCTGACTTGTTAACTAGAAGGGGACAAATGACTTCAGAGAAGGCGAAATGAGGAAATCCATTCTATGATACAGCATAAAACAAATGCTAAAAAAAAAAAACTGGAAAAATGATGACAGAGAGGCTGCAATCTGGAAATGAAAGCATGCCTTATTTGTAATCTCAGGAAATTAGTCCATTAGTGAGACCACAGAGGGCAATGAGTGTCCAAATAATACAGGATACAGCAGAAGAGCAACCTTAAGGAGATTTGTTCTGATCTAGGTAAAAAAATGAGTGAAGTCTAGACAAATATACCATCTTGGCTTTCTAGAAATAGATTTAATGCAGTATTTATAATGAATACCTTATATAAACTTTGTATGAAGTTCTAATACCAAATAAATTATTTTTCTTCAATGAAAATTGTATTTTTTCCCTGAGGAGGGTAAATAAACAGTAATAACTTTCAGTGGCTGCTAAATATCTATAACTTAAGCAATTTTCTGTAGAAGCAAGCAAGGTTGCATTATCTTGTACTAGCCAAGTAGTCAGCTTTCAAGGGTCAAATTAAATATCCCTGCAAACAGCAACTCCTCAGTTGTTCTGTAGGGTCTGGAAACACAAATCCTTTCCAGGGTGAGGTGATCAGGATGATGATCAGCAGAAGAGTGAGAAGGTCATGTACAAAGGGTGTGCAGTGCTGGAGACAGGGGTGGCTTGGAGAACAGTGCCAGTAAAAGGACACTGTGTGGCTAGTACAGAGACGGTGTGACCAATTAAATCATATGTGGCAGTGTACAATCCCCTTCTGAGACGTCTGCGGGAGCTAGTAACTTTCTTCTTGACCAGGGCTTTGTTTACTTGGAGTAAACTCTAGGTCACAGGGTCCTACTGTTTATTACTATTGATTTCCTTTTCTTTTTCTAAATTCCACAGAAGCTACATAACACAGACATTTTGTGGAAAGCTCAGTCCTCACCCTTGAAAGCCATATCTAAAAGTTATGTTGCCCTCTTACACAGGGCCTTATATCTATGGTTAAAGACTTTTCCCTTTTAAAAACATAATATAAAAAAACAGACAACAGCAGAACTGCTCAGACAAAAGGGGGCATGGCTGAAGAGAGCCTTTTGTGTTTGATCCTAACCTGCCTGGTTCATCAGATGTACCCCTAAGGCAATTTGAGGAACTTGAGGTTAACCTGAAACCTTGACTCTTACCTCTGGCTGTATATCAGAATTGCCTAGAAAACTAAACCTTGAGCCTCCCCTTTGGTCAGCTAACTTTGTGTGTATTAAAGGTGCCAGGTGACTGATACAAAATGAGATTGAGAATCACTGGGGTAGTAGAGTGCTTGCTTCAGTGTATTATTTCCTCTCCCTCTTTTCCCCTGAGGTGCTTATAAGAAAGAAAAAGTCCTCAGTTGAAGCTATCAAACAAAATACTAAATGGATCATCATCTTTCCCAACAGTCAGAACAAAGAGTCAGAAAAGGCTTCTGAGTGCTCTGGAAGTGCATCCCGACACACCTGGGAATGCAGTTTTACCATATTTGTTCATCATACAATGAGACAAGCTTTCACTGGCTTTCCTCTTGGAATGTGCTAAATTAGAAAAACAACTAATTGTGGAACAGATAAAAGTCCTGCTGTCAGATACATGGCACTTCCTCAGTAGCCAGCAGAACACAGGCCTTCAAAGAATGCATCAGGGGAGGTAGACAAAGTGGATCTATTAACTTTATATGCTTATTCTCCACTTGGGAGAAGTTGTCGCTCCTCAACTTTAGTGGAGGTGTGATTTGAAAAATCAGATTTGTGACTGTTTCAGAAGATGGCATTACTATAATTCTTAAGCGCCTCAATGAAAGCATGTCAGGAGGACTCACTGTATGCCTGGAGTGCTATGGCTACTGCAACACACAGTTAGACAGGCCTCCTGGATGAAGACACACTGATTCTTTTCTTGGTTATCTTATGAGTTTAATGGAAACTATCTTCATTTTCAGGGGGCTGACTTTATGCCCGACTGCTAAAGTGACAAAATGGTTTGCTTTGAAATGAGCTGCGAAGACACCAAAAGCCTTCACCATCTGAGCTTAACAGCAGCATCCTGAAATCCATCCTTACATTCTTTACCTAGAGTGAAACATTCCAACCTTTCTGAGTGATCCCAAGGATCTAGATTTCATTTTTTTTCCTTTAAAAGTACACTCTCCCCTAACCCTTGAGATTCAGAGGAACAGAAAGCCAAAGAAAGCACAAGTCTGGGCATGGAACCGAGCACTCTAATGTGGGAGACCTGCCACTGTGCTGGGGCAGAAGGCAGGCAGGGCCCCCTCTGCTCCACCTCCAAGCCAGAGGCTTATGCAGCTGCCCACCAAAGAGGGACAGGAGACAAAATGAGAGTCACCATGACAATAGTCATGCCACATTTCATAAAGTAAGTAGTTTTTGGTCAAGTAAATATCTGGCATCTTTATAAACTTATACAGCAAAGTCTGAATCTCAACTTTGCAGGTCAAGATCTTCACACGATGAAATCCTGGGGTTATTTTTAGTTTGTTCCAAGACTCTATCTTAAGATGTTGTAAAGACACTAACTGTGGTGGACCTTTGACTGAGTAAGTAATACATTTATTCTCCCATCTTTCCACTGGCTTCCCTCTCTCATCTTCCCAGCGCTCCAATGCTATTACTACTATGGCCCCCCATCAGATGGGAAGTGTCTAAACTATCTGTGGGGACTTAACTATAATTTTTAAAAAATTATATACGGCTATCATATGAACTGACAGCAACTGAATCCTGATTTTCTTAAATTCCATTCTAATTCTCAACAAGATATGGAACCTGATGAAGGTAGGAAATTCAGTCACTATGGTATCCTGGAGCATGAGGACAAAAGGATTAGGATAGAAAATAGTAAACACATGTAAAAGCTGAAATGTATTTCAGGTCTTTCACTCTTTTTTGGAACAGCTGCTGTTTCTGGCCAACAACACCAGTACTAGGTCATTTAACAGAAAAGAGTCATTAAAAATTCCCTCAGCTTTATGAAAATTATCTTCAGTATCAAAAAGCATAGCTTAGGGTTCACGCTAAGCACCTGGTGAAGACAACGCTTTTATAGTTGAACACTCCCAGGGCTGGAGAGGTGAGGAAAGTGAAAAGGAGACACTATCAAACCGCAGGCATGTGTCCGCTGGCATAGAAAGGTACCCATCTGTCAGTTCCATGATGTGGCTGCCATGAGAGAGGGAGATCTATCAGAGTTTCCTATCTTTCCAAAGAAGCAAGAAATTCAGACTTTGTTCTGAAATAACTGAATTTTACATGTTGGTAAGTTACTACATCATTTTAAGAAGCACTGTGTAAACAAATAAAGCAAACAAACAAACCCAGTCACCTTACCACACTAGTTAGGACAAAACATACCTATGAGTAACAGTAAAACCTAGCCCATTACTAGTAGTTTTCAATCTTGATAAAAGTAGTCAGGTTTGGGGGAAAAACATTTTGTGCGCCCAGACTAGGACAGAAAGGAGCATGAGGGGTGGGAAAAGACTTGCTAAGGGTGCCTGGAATACTTCCAAAGTGGTTGGCTCTGCTATCCCCAAAAAGAAAGAGCAATCAACCATGTCCCGATTCCCTTTAAATTCTGCTCCCTGAATTAACTAGATGAGGAATTCAATCATGATGTCCTAATACTGAAGAGCTCACAGATTTAAAAGCATCAACTTACTTGACAACTTTAAAAAATCAATTAATTCAACAAAACTTGAATGCAAATTGTGGGCTAGGCACTATTTTGAGATTTCAATGAACAAAAATAGTTTCAAAATACAACAAATAACCCCCCTGCTGAAGGAGGATGCTTATGGTGTGGCCGAGTGCATCGTGTGTTAGTAGGAAGGTGACGTGGTAAGTGTGGGATAATGAAGAGGAGGTGCGACTATTCACATGGGATTCAGCCTCGTTGTGGAAGGAGATCTACACATCCTAGCAAAGCCCTGAAGGAGGGCAGGGAAAGAGATACACACCCCCTGAAGGATAGAAACTGGGTAGGAGGACAGAGGGAGAAAGTCCACAGTGTGACAAACAGAGAAGAGGCTGGTGCTGCGATGGCACAGCAAGAAAAGCAGCAAGGATAGCACCACGGGGACTTCTGGTCTTAGTCACGTAGAGCTCTGAGGAGCTGACAGTCTGACCTGCAAGGCCAGAGGAATCACCAAGACCAGCTGAGAGCCAAGGGTGCTGCTCAGAGGGAAAGCCTAGTACCCGTGAAACCCAGTTGGATATCCAGCACTGCAAAACACACATACAAATCTTAAGACTACTTCAAAGGCTACTAAGATGACACTGTTGCTGCTGCATGCTTATAATCCCAATACTCAGAGGCTGCAGGAGGACCATAAGTCTGAGATTTTTTTCTCAAGACAAAAAATAAAAGAGAATTGAGTATAATGCTCAGTACAAAGGCTCTGGATTCAATTTCCAGTAACTGCTTCAACAACAACCAAAAGAAAAAAGACCCCAGAGAGATGACAATTTAGCTTGCTGGCAGTAATGGCCATAAGGGGTGACAGAATTATAATGCAGAGCCAGACCTGTTTGACAGATGTATGTGAATATTTACCAAATTAGATTTAATTAAATGGAATGTTCGTATTTTTGCAGTATCAGGGAACATACAGAGACATTTACTTCTCTTATTTCCCATTTTGATTGTATCAAAGTAACAGGCTCCAAGAACAGTGTACTTGGAAGGAATGTAAAGTGATGTACATGCTATGTACAATGGTATGGCAGCTGCTCAGGGACTGAATGGAAATATCCAGTTCTGATGGTCCAGTGGTCCATGCATGTCCACTTCTGGGTATAGGCCCAAAGAAGAGAAAGCAAGGGCTGAACAGATACCAGTCGAGCTGATTCAGAATGGCCAAAGTGGAAGCAGCCCAGTGTCTGCTGATGGGTGAATGGACAAACACAGTGTGGTGCATACACATGATACAAAGCCGTTCAGCTCTGAAACAGAAGGAAATCCTAAGACAGGCTACAATATAGATGAATCTGACAGTGTTCGAAGAAAAACCAGCCACTCCTAAAAGAACAAATGTTATGTATATGATCCTATGTGCATAAGGTTTCTAGGTTTCCTAGGGACAAAAAGAATGATGGTCACTAGGGGACAGAAGCAGAGACAATGGGCAGAGCACTTCATCGGGGGCGAGGGAAACACTCTGGAGACAGACATGACAGCTACCTAACAGTGTGAATGCACTTAATGCCACTGATTTGTACACTTCTAATTGGTATCAAGTGGAAAATTTTATGACATGTATTTCACCCCTAAAATAAGGCAGAATGAATGCAAAATAAAACTTGTTTCGACTTCCTCAAAAATGAATAAATTTCCCAGACATCACAAGCTATAGACTCTGATGCTTGTGAACCCTTTGCCCTGGACAAGCTACTTGACTTCGGTGAAATTTAACTTCCTCACCTATAAAAATGGGAATAAAACCTACCTCATGACTTTCTATAAAGATTAGATAATATTTGTAAAATCCTTCAAACTGTATCTGGCACATATCAAGGACTCAATAATTACCAGAAATCAGCATTGCAGAGGCACTTGCTGAAAAGTAACCAACAAAGATTCCACATAAAGCAGAAAGGGATTTTCTTATTTACTACAGAGATGCACATATAATCTTCATTAACTAAAGAAGCAGGTGAGATATAGGAATTTTGTGAAGTCTGCTATAATAAATTCAGATACAAGGTACTGTGAAGAGATGCCAATTCCTAAAAATGTTCCAGGTGATTTAAGAATTAACATATAAATATGAAACTGATTCTTTATTAAAGAAGGGTAAATTATGAAATCACACCTTAATCCAAGTATTTGCCTTGTATTAGCATGGGAAGAACTAGGTAATGAGGTATCATTCTTTCAGGTTTTTTTTTTATCAGATATTTACTAAATATCATATATCAGCCACAAATATATACACGCTGAATGGATAAACATACATGAACACTGAAATGCACCTAGCAATAAAAGAAGTTCCAAAATTCCTTTTTAAATTACACAACTCTTAAAAATATTTCTTCTTAGGTTTCTTATTAAGAGTGGTATCGCTGGCAGAAAGGGAACAGAAGCTAATGGTGTGAATTCACAGCAAATGGAAACTAGAGCAAAACAGCCCTAAGATCAGGTAGTTGGCCATTCCCTCAAACAGGAACACAGAAGAAGAACTCGGATCCCATTCTAAAGTGTAGAGCTAGTGAGAGTGTGAGGACCACAGGGCTGCAGGGCTCGTAGACCAGCATGCGCGGCAGAGTGGCCACGGCTTTACTTCCTACTCTAGTCTTTTAGGCAGCCTGAATGGTCAGAGTAATAAATTCTGGTTCTTAGAAATGCTGGTTAAATTCTATTACACATAAATGCACTATCACAGCCCAAACTGGACAAGACAAAAATCTTCAGGTCTTGGTTTCTGGTGCATATTTCTTGAAATATTAAAAATGAAATCATCTACATAGTTTCAGTATAATAAGAAAACTTTAATGGAAATTAAGTAGCATTAAAAACCTTGACAAATAAAGGAGAAAACAGTACCTCATCTCGGGCTAAAGAAACTTTATAGCTGTTGGAATAGTTATAGCTGCTAAATACAGTCAAGAAGGAAATACTCAAGTTCACTTAAACAATGACTGTAAGCTTCTGGATGTAGTTATAAACAGGATATGGTGTCCTTGGGTGCTGTTGGCTTTGGCTACCCCCCATTCTACCCCACCGCTTTACAATACTTTCTCTGCACCCCTAAACCCCTGTGTACCCAGCCTAAAAGCCTGGGCCAAGACCATCACACACATATCTTTCAGTTGACGCACAGAATGAGGGATGCACAGTCATTTGTATTTGTACCAGCTGTGCAGCCAAAGGCTCTGCCTGCCCAACAAGCACAGAAGAAAATGGTGTACATGTTAAAACTTAGATATCTGGTTTCCCTTGAGGAAGTTCGAACTTCAACTGAAAACTTAACAAAATGGGCTAGACATACACCAAAAACCTATGTAGTTGGATTCTATAAATGTATTTCCTTTAAATGTGCTAACTGCAGAAAACCATTAAATACATTTATTGTGACACGAAAGACTGCTGTGATATTCACTATCTCCCATAGCCCAAATGTAAGCTTCACATAATTCTTAGTTTTAGAGTCCAATAAGAGGTTGCAGGGCACCGTGCTGCACTAAGCAGAATCCACTCTCATTTTTGACAGGGAATTCGGGCCAAATGGATGAAGGTAACTTCACTGCTTTTGTCAGTATTAGCAACTATTGTGAATACACGCATCATAAGAAAGCAGACTGAGATCCTGGGGACTCTAACTAGTAAAGGGTGATCAGAAGGCAGGACAGGAAGTAATCCTTTCCTATGCTGACTTATAACCACAACTATATAAGTGAAAATTTTTTGCAAGTTCCTCGAGTTCTGTGGGTGAGTCCCAAGAGCAGAAAAGGTTTTTTGCTTGCAGAGGATGTGGGTTACCACTACTTCCCAATGGCTACTTGAAGTAGGATTTTCAAGTAACATATTAAAGATTTCACCAAGAGAAAGGTGTGAATTTATCTGAAGGGAGGAGATGCAACGCTAACTGAAAAATACTCTTTATACTTGTAGTGAGCAGTGTTTAGGACACACAAGATTACACAATGTTAACTACTCTCACCACATTAACACATCACTTGTATGAATAATAAAATCAAATCTAATGGCAGGGGAATGGGTAAAAATGAGAATTAACTTGCATCATATACTGGTACACACTCCCAATGATGAGTGTGATCGTGATGTGTATATAAAATGTACCAATAAAAAATTCAATTAACATAACATGGTTTTGATTTAAACAGAAGGTGCTGTCCCAAAATATAACATTACTTTCATAATGTAACACAATTCTCTATCCGGCACCCTTGGGAGAGACCTCATGTATCTGCCTTTTCTTTGAGTTCCTTTTTTTCATAGCAGCATTCTGCCCTGCTAACAGGTGCCCACGACCATTCTAATCAACAGTACTTCTGAGATACAAGGGAATCAGCCATCCAGCGGTGCTCAAGAGTTTTCTTCTTAGTTAACTGCGCCCAAACTCAAGATTTAGGGAAAACCTGTGGTAGCACACGCTTACAGTGCAGTTCGTCAGGAGGCTGACTCGGAAAGATCCCCTGCACTTAGTAGCTACAGATCAGCCTGAGGAGCAAGGCCAGACCCGCCACAATGGGGAGTCTTGTTAAGGAGTATGTTTTCATGTCTTAAGTGAAACAAGACAGAAAATCTTAAACTAGTAAGAAAATGTAATTTAAGGACTAGGAAAATCCAAAAGCGAGAGTAACTTAGAATGACTTAGGGAAAGAAGCAGGAGTTCTCTTAGTTTCAAAGACCCCTGGTACACACACACACACACACACACACACGAATATTTCTGAGGGTCTCTTAGTTTTTTCCCTAGGACACATTCTGAAAGATCTCACGGAGGCTAACAGCACTGAAGATGTTACAAGTACTTAATTTGCCAGTAAACAGACTGTATTCTTCCTGCCTGACTGAAGACTGGTCATTTTTTCCACTTTCTAACAATGGGGCACAATCTGTGAACAACCACATACACCCCTCTAGTTTTTTAGGTTAACCGCTTTTAGCCTACTTGATTTTCTACCCGTGACCACCCACCAAATGATCCACATCACACCTGAGAAGCCACCAGTAGGAAACATAATAAATATGTCAACATCACTGAAAATGCCAAGAGGAAAGGGCACAGCTTTTTAATATTCAGTAGTAGAATCCATCAATATTGAGGACAAACACTTCCTAATCGTGGAAAATAAGAAATCCACCTCGGATGAAGGTTAAAGGGGCATGATAAGGATGAGGAGAGGGAACAGAAGTAAGGAGAGGAGAGAAGGAAAGAGAGGTAGTTTCTCTTAGGGGAAAAAAAGAAGAATTAGTGTCTTGCAGTTGTAAGCTCTGACGCAGAAAAGTCTTCACAGAATTTCCAGTTGGCTTAGTCATGCACTAATGCATTAAAGGTTAATTCTCTTAAACTATGTTTGATTCAAATTTCATGTAGATCCCAACTTCTTATTCTTTTGCTGGTAATTATGCCTCATTCATTGTTTTTTGACTTGTAAGGGTTTCTATGCCAGAGGGTCTTTCACAATGTATGGAAATTACTTTTATATTTCGGAGAAAGACTCAATCATTAACCAACTAAAATACCTGGTCTAGGTTATACCTTACAAAATCTCAACCTATGGAAATGAAGGCAAAAATGTAAACAATATATGCTTTTACTAGATAGTAGATATCTAAAACCATCAGCTCTCTTAGTACTTGAAAGAGGATAACAAGTACGTTGAAACTCAAAACCACCTCTAAAATCATCATTTTAAATGCTAAATCTCCAAATCCACAAGTGAAAGAAACATTGGAAAATGAAAGACAAAGGAAGTGAAAGACAAATAACCAACCCAAGACATAGCTATGGTTAGGTGAAAATAAATTTGATACTATACTTTGGTTTTGCATTTTTGTATTCTTCAGTGTCTGTGTCCTCGTCCTCTGAGTACCAATTATCTCCTCTTCCTCCTGCCAACAGGCCTCTGGCAGCCAGCAGTCCTGCAGCATTCCCATAGCCAGTGTACTTCAGCAGGCTGTCCACTGTGGAGACAGAAGAGAGTTTTAGACAGGGATCTCTGGGAACACACCATCATCATCGATCACACAGCTACTCAGGGAGGTGGGAGACACCTGCTTCAAACATAGGACTGAACCACTACAAGTTTTTCTACATGCTCAGTGATCACAGAGCTGTGTGTGTGTGTGTGTGTGTGTGTGTGTGTGTGTGTAAATAGAGCTGTTCTGAATACATTTTTGGCAAAAGTTGGGCCTCTGCCACTGGCAGTATTGAAAAGGTCATATTTTAGGCTTCTGATCTCTAATCTTTTTTTTAAAAATTCAGTTTTATAGAAATAAAAAACTAAAACAGTGAAGATCAGTTTAGAATTTTACCAGAGTGGTATATAATGGAAACTCTTTTATAATTTGTAGGAATCAGGAGAAAGGGTTTAAGAAATAAGCAGATTTGAAGATGTCTGAAAATAGGATAAGCCAATTTTTGAAAAGTTAGAAGTAATACATAAGCACATGAAGCTGACTGTTAAAAGACAGGCTCCAGAGTTAGTGTAACGAAGTTTCAGTAATAGCTCTACCACTTCCTAGCTGGCTGACCTTGGGTAAAATATTTTGCAGTTCTATTCAAAGTTTCTTGATCTATAGAAATATGGTAACTTTCTACTTCATAAGTTAAGGCATTCAAAGTTTTAAAAGAGGTATCTGGCACAAAATAAGCACTCATTCTTTTTCTCTGATCATTTTTGGTAAAATGATTATTTTAGGAATGAAATGAACCCAAGGAAGCATTTGGTGCAAGTCCTTGATAAACATTACCTTGCCAACAGCATAAGGTGATATCTCTAAAAGGAGTCAACATATAAAAGTGTGAAAGAACTCTGCACTGTGAGATTTTTCTGGTGATCTCTAAATACCATTAAGGAAGATACTAAACAAAAATCACCAGCTTTCTGTAGGAGTACTTCCCTTCTTCAGGTACAGTTTCAAGGTGAACACCAGTATGTAATCAAAAGATAAAAACTGGCAAAATTTACTTAAGGCCTTCAATAGAATGTTACTAAACTGTTCTTCAAAGGACAATCATAGAAAACAACACACTAGCTTATTATATAAAACCCCAGCTGAAGTACTGCTGTAATTGAGATTACTTACCTCAAGAAAGACAAAGCTGCAAAAGATTCAGAGAAAGGACAGCTGGAATGACTTTAGGGACTGGAGAGGGGCTGTGACCAGGGAAATCAGTGGGCTAGCGAAGGGGGTTACTGTACATCTGCATCCAGATAGGAAGAGCGTGTCAAGTTCTGACAGGCACCAGCCAGCGAATAGCACAGCTGTGTGTTAAATTTTCAGATACTTGAACTGCAGGGTACTGAAGGCCCCTTTAACACTGGAGTTAGGCACCCTTGTGACAAAACAAAGGAACACTCCTTTCAAAGAATATGGCAAACTGTGAAATGTGTGCAAGAGGAAATACAGATAATAATATAAAGAAGATTTAAATTAGACATTTTCAACCTTAAAACCTAGAGTAACTGAAGTCTCTAGCAATGACTCTCAGTGAATGTCAGACAAGATTGTATCAGAGTGTAATAAGAGATTATATAATTTGAAAACCCTACGAATAAACCTGATATGTTCCTTCTTGCCACCAGTGCCTCCATAGATAAAATGATTTAGACAAATTAACAAAACCTTAATGAGTCATTAGGGAAGAAATGAATTTTCAGTGAATATAGGTACTCTTAATCTCACCATGGGCAGGGCAAAGCAGCAGAAGATGCAAGATCAGAGTTCTAAACCCATACCACACAGTATACACTCATCACAGGTATTACTGAGAAGGCTTATTTTTATTTATCTACTCAGTGCCAAGGGTTGGACCCAGTGCCCATCTAAACCCAGATTTATTATTATTAGTTTTAACAAATAATAATGTTCAGTAGTTCCAGGAAAGTAATATTCACTGAAATTATTACAGTCTAAATTGAGATAAGAATAAATGGCGTTAGTGGATACAATTAACAACAAAACAACAACGTAAAATTAAAATAGTTTAAAGTCACAAAGGTGATGGAAGTCCACTGAGATGGAAAAAAGGAAATGCAGTACTGAACAGCTGCTTTCCTATGCAAAAAATCTCTGCTACTTTTATGAAAATAACATTTATTACTCTTTCACTGAAACAAAAACACAACAACTCTGTGACTGGCAGTGTGGGTCACAAAAATGACTTTAGACATATTTTGACTTCAAAACAAAGCTCTAACCAATAGTTTAGAGTCAAATGCACTTTTGTTAAGTGGATAAAATACCTAAAAATGGAGTAGCTGATATACCTAAAAATGGAGACAATTAGAATATAAAATTCCACAGTGGGACACACTGGTGCAACATTTTAAGCTACTTTTGAATCATTTTCAAATGCATTATGTAATATCCTATTTGATATCTGGAAGGGAAAAAGGAGTGACTGAACCTGGCTGCTCAGGTAAGCTGCCAAGGTGAAGGAAATATTTCCTGGAAGGCCTTACTAGACATATTTCTTTGTCATACTAATCATACACATAGTTACATGAAAATGAAACAATTCGCCTCCAGTCAGAAAACTGCAGGCGGTATTTCACTGTGGCTTTATCAGGATGCTAGAGGGTACTGTGAACAGAGGAAACCAATCAGCCCTACTGCTCACACAAATGCGAGGTATGCTACATTCAACCATAAAAACAGAGTTTTTGCTGTTTTACCAAGAAGAAAGAATGGCAGAACCATATTCTACCCAAACACCATCCTCCACTGTCAAGTGTAAACTTTTCTTTCTAGTCAAATGTGAAAAATTTGTACTAGTAGCTTCCTCAAACCAGTGTCCTTATTTTGATCTCACATCTTTTCATTCCTTATTCCACATAACTGTCCAAGATATCTTTGTAGAACAAAAATATGATTGTATTGTGTTCCTGGATAAAACCTCTAATGTTTCTCCAGGGCCTAAAGGGCTCACTTGTGGCCTTTGCCTTCTTTTCTAAATATACTCTGGATCCCTTGTACTGTGACTCTGTTGTGTACATGTGGAAGCCACTTCCCATGTGTTTGTCTTCTGCCAAGACTCCTTCTGATATCTATAATCCCTGATCATTGCCTCTTCTAGGCTCCCATATTCTCTGGCACATTCTTCTCTTAGGAAGCTTACCATTATATAATGAAAAATAGCCTTCACACGGAGAAATACACAAAAAGTATATCAACTAGACTCAATTTATAGAAAGCTCTTTTGTTAAACATTTATGGGGCTCTTACTATTGGTAAGATACTTTGTGAAGCCTGAGGTATCTAAAGATGAGTAAGACATGCTCTCCAACTAAAAGAAATTCAAGATCTAGAATGCAAGCTCAACAAATAAGCAGAGTTACAACGTAGCAAGTGTCAAAAGTATTAAAAGCAGAGATAAGTAACTGGCACAAAAGAAAATGACTATGTCTGAGATGGTTAGAAAGAGGTCTTCACAGAGGAGACTCTTAGGCTATCTTTAGGGTCAAGTGCAGCTCACTATACTAACAATGGGGAGGGCACCCCATGCAAAAACACAGCATTTAGTGGAATAAGCAGAAAGTCTAATGTGGAAGTAGATTTAGAATACACCAGAGGTAAGTCAAGGGGGAAAGATTTGGATTTTTACCAACCAGGTTACAAGGAATCACTGGAAGTTTAATAGGGAATGAGAATACTGTATTTTAGAATAATTCCTGTCAGTCGTGTGGAAGATAAACTTAAGAAAACATGATCAGAAACAGATGTTTTTCATATTTTAAGAAAATAATTTTAAAGGTCTATATCAACATAATGAAAATAATTTTAAGGATCTCTACCAAGATAATTGTGTGGGAATAGAAGAGAGGGATGCATGAAAGAGATTATTTATGAGGTAGCATTTAGTTCTATAGGTAAAGCAGGATTCTTGGGTATCTTCTAGTTTTCTGGCATTAGCAACTGAACAGACAATGGTACCTTTCAAAGGGCATGACTACTATATAAAGATCAACTTTGACATGAGTTCGAGGTACCTGTCAGAAACCAAAATGCAGACGTCCACAAGCTGGCAGCCACATGACAGACTGAGAGGAAGCTTGGGACTGGAGACACACAGACTTGTGAACTACTGAGCAAAGCTGCTGAAGCAGAAGCCAAAGATGAGATTACTCAAGGGGTAATGCAATGTGAGAAGGGGAGTCAAAGATGACTGTAAGGACAAAAAATGGAAATTAGGAATTGAGAATGAAAACAAAGAACAGAGGTCAAAGGACATCTAGGGACTATGTGGTAGCACAGAAACATTGAGAATAGTCAACAATGTCAAGTGTTATAAGAGGTATAGTTAGATATGAAAAAATCCATTGCTTTGCAAGGTTGGGTAGTTCATGACTTTACTGAGCAGCAATTTTAGTAGATTCTCGGGATAAGCAATGGAAGTACAAAGCAAGTTCTACACTGGACCATGAGAGTGAAGTGCCACTTGCAGCAAGTCAAGGTTGAGTGTAACAGATTACTCTCTGCAGATGCTAAAATGTAAGGACAGTGAGGTAAGTGTGTACACAGTTTGGGGAAAGCTCATAAGAGTTTTTAAAAAGAAGAATAAGGAGTAACAACTCATGGAACATGGCTTCTGGGAAGGCAGGAAAAGAAAAGATAAGCAGGGAAGGAAGGCACCAGTCCTCTGAGACTGGTGTGCAGAGTAAATTTCTGAGGGTGGACTATATGCTGAGGGTGTTCAAGCCTACCTTATCTCTGTAATTCGACCCCACTACAACGCCTAACACATAATGAAATTACTGAATATTTTAAGAGGGGAAGAAACCAAGCAAGGCAGGAGATCAGTGCAAACCACTCTCTTTGATTAAGCCTCTTAAAGCCTATCTATGGCCCAAGGTGTGCAGTTCGCAGAATGGTGATGACAAGTTCAGTTGTTCCCAAACAACTAAGTGGCATAAGTCTAATCAGCCTTTGGCCAGTGGGAGATCAAGCCTAGCCTGACAGAGAAGGGTCACTTGGACCCTCCTGTGCCTAGCCTTCCAGAAGATTTTGTTCTTTTATCTTACCTCACTTCCATTTCCTTCTTCGTACAGTTTGTGTTCCTAACCCAATTCGACTGCTGCTTACTGTCTATTTTGTGGTCTGACTTTGAGCATTAAATTTCAAAGTACCTTCACTTTTTCTGAGACAAGGTCTCACTGTGTAGTTCAGGCTGGCCTTGAATTCACTACACAGCACAAGCCAGCCTCAGACTCTTGGTGACCATCTCCTTCAGCCTCCCAGTGGCTGAGATTACCAATGCCCTCCACCCCTCCTGAGTGACTTAACTTTGAAGCTGACATTTACAGATCCTTTAAGCTTCACTCACATTACTGAAATATATTTCACTTTCATAGTCTACCCTCAAACCAAATTCCAAGGTTGGATGACTTTTTAGCTGACAGTAGTCTAGGGACTTTTTCTGTTGTTGCCAGATTTTAAATTTGAATTAAAAAGGGAGGTTATATGTAAGAAGTCAATGCTCTACCCTCTCTTGGAAAACTGTGAAGATATGCTCCTTCATATTTATACTCTTTCAGCCCCAATAGTCCACTCGCTTTTCCTACAACCCAAAGAATGAGCTGCTGTGAAGTATCAGTTTTCAGTTAAGACTTCTACTGCTAGACTGGTTGCTCTGGTGTTTGAGCCCATGAAGGTCACAGAAGAATATAAGTTACATGAAGGCAGAGACCCTGTTTATCTTGTACAGTTCTGTAATCTCAAAGCCTGGCTTAAAGATTATCTTCTGAAGAAATATTTGTTTCAAGTAATACATCTATAAATATCAACAAATGAGAAGGAAAATCATATGACTCTGCATATACCTGTCAAAATTTAAATTAAAAAATATTACTTTGCTGATATGGGTTGCTTTTGGGCTAAAAGTCACAATTATAAAACTTCACAAAGCTATTTCAACAAAATATACTTACAAATGCATATCCTGTCTCTGTCATAACTTTCAGCAATCATCAGTAAGGTGAGTATAGTTGGATATATGCATTTAAATATTTAAGATTTAGATATACAATCATAGAAAATATAAATTTAATTTAGCCCTTTTAAAATTTTTAAAAAGTTAAAAACTAGGGCAGGGGATTTGGCTCTGTGGTTCCAGCGTCTTCCTTGCAAGCACAAGGTCTGGGTTCGATCCCTGGTAACCACATACAAAATACCGGGCGTGGTGACTCACACTCACCAGCAATCAGCAACACACACCACAGTGCCAGGTATAGTGGCTCATGCCTGAAATCCCAGCAGTTGGGAGATAAGGAAGGAGGACTGCTATGAGTTCAAGGCTGAGCTCAAGGCCAGCCTAAACTACAAAGCAAGACCTTGTCTCAAAAATAAAAAAATAAAGTAAAAAACTATATAATGCAGGGAACTAAAAAGAAAAAAAATAATCAACCAATAATTTTACTACTCTGAATAATAAGATGATGATATATATTATGCATTATATACCATATATAACTATAATTTAATTATGTTATATAATTGCATATATTATAATATTAATTATATAATTGCACATTATATTAAGTATAATATAATTATTATATATTATATAATTATACACTATATATCAAATATTTAAAATATATTGTCATAATTATATATAATTACATATAACAATATAATATTTTGACAAATCTTTAAAAATGAACAGATACACATGTATAGTTTATATATATATGTATACTCACACTTTCATGAAAATAGCTCAGAAAAAGATTCAATTCAGCCAATATTTACAAGTATGCCAATGCATTATGACAACCACTTAATTCCAAGAAGATAAATCAATCTTTTTTCAAGAAGTGAAAAAAAGAAGAGATCAAATAAAACATTACAGGGGTCTTCCACGAACTAAATGAATTGCTCATAGACTATCAGGCACATGATAATGCCTCATTTCTATACTTAGCACCATTATGATAATTATCAAATTATGTTGTTAATATATCATCTTAACAAGAACTTATGTAGTTGGATCAAGTTAGCCAAAAATAAAATTTAAGAACACAATTGACTTAAGATTTTTGGCAGGAGTTAACCATTTTATCTTCACATTATCTATCCCATAAAACTGGGGCATGTTAAAAAGTGGAATAAAAATTCTTAGATGGGACTGTTTATACTAGGACAACTACAAACTAGGAGAAACAATAGGTGAAAATATCTGAATAATTTTGTTACAGCTGGAGAACTTGGTTTCTGTAGAACAAATAAACTACATAAGTTTAGGAAATTTATTAACTACTAAATCTATCCCAGTAGAAAATCATTATCTATACAGATAGAATAGCATTTATCACATGACCCCAGTTATTTTCAAATTTCTGTCTACCATTCTGCTACCATTCTTTCAAGGATAAGGTATAGCTTATGCCTTTTTGTACTTCTACTATAGTTCTTTATATTCAAGGACTAATGAATGATGAACCTAGTGAAGAATGCAATCTTTAATTCTAAGAGGAATTAGAGAAACTGACCCATATCTGTGCCTGATTATTGAAACAGCAGCACCTCAATAATTAGGCAGATTTCTCATAATGGCTCCAAGTCCTGAATATCAAGATGAAAAAGTCTGGGATGGGGACACAGTAGGCAAACCTTAAACTCTGTTTGGTAATGTATTTGTCTTTGCAAATCATTTTTTTGTTGTTGTTGTTGTTTTTAGTTTTTTGAGATAGGATCTCACTTTGCAATTCAGGCTGCTCCTGAACTCAGCCTTGAACTCAGCAATCTTCCTGCCTCTGCCTCCCGAGTGCTGGGATGACAGGTGTGATTTACCATGCCCAGCATTTGTCTTTGCACATCTTAATGAATCCAGAAGCACATAAAAGTACTTTTAAATTATAATTTTTATTATTTCCTCAGCTTCTCTAATAACAAAAGGTAACAGTATATTCTGGAAAGCATGGAGTAAGATGGCTACCACCAACAGAAAATTTCTCAAATTACCTCTAAAAGCTAAAAGTCAGGGGCAAGGAGTTTAACCTACCTCTCTCTTTGCAAAGGACAAAAAGGAATTCAGCAGCGATTTGCTTTACACCAAGGTCAACATGTGTCATGAGGCGCACCAGCTTATTTCTCACAGTTGAGCCAACTTCCGGTCGGTTTGTGACATCCCTCAAGGGTGGTAAAACCTAATGGCACAATGCAAAAATCATTGTTAACTGAGAGTGCAGCAGTATGTGAGGCTGGTACCATTCATTGATTGCTTAGTCTTGTTACTGGGCTTAGCTTCATAAGAGGAAAAAAAGATTAAAATATTGGTTAGTTTCCAAGTAAAAAAAATGAAGTTAAAATAACAACAATAAATAGATATCAAATAATTTCATGTCAGACTATCCTGAAGGCATCTAAATTTTACTCCTCTCAGCTGCTTCTTGCCCACCTCAAAATTCATTTTAAAATCTGTCATCTTTCTCTTTCTCCCACAAAGACTTCCTTAATACCCCGAGTCATACTGATTTCTTCTTTCCTTTAAATCTGGCAGTATTTTCAGTATTTCATAAAAAACAAATCTGTTCTTATATTTTCTAGCTGTTTCACTATCTAGCAAAAAATGGCCATTACAGGTTGAGCATTACTAACCCAAAAGACTGAAATGCTCCAAAATCTGAGACTTTCTATGCACCCACATGATGCTTGCCACGAATGGAAAATTTCACATGCTGTGAAAACTGACATTGTGTGAAGAGTCATCACCAAACGAAGATATGCTAAAAATACTGCATAATATTAGGCGTACCAGATATATGTAAACAATTTCATGTCCAGAATTGAATCTGCTGCTGAGGTATTACACTTTGTACATATGGGAATATCCAAAAATCCCAAATAATTCTAAATTCAAAACATTTCCAGCCCAAGCATTTTATAGAAGAGCTACTCAGTCTGTAATATCCAAGCATTTTCTCTGTGCTGCTTTGCTGGCTGTAATAATTGGTATATATCCATTATTTATAATCCTCACAGGGACCCTGCAAAGAGCTGATAACCTGACACTCAGCTTTTTTTTTAGATTGATCATCAAAGGGCAAATAGAACTCGCTCAGTCTGCCTATTTCTTTGCCCACTCTCCCATGCATCCGTCCTATCCCTCTCTCCTGGTTCTCCCCCTATGTGACTAGGTACTTTGTTTCAGCCTCTTTTGCTAACTCTTTTTTTCTCTTCCTGTCTTCTAAACACTGAAATATTCAGATGCTGAGTTCATGAGCAACTTGGCTTCCTTACATTCATTCACGCTCTTGGTGATCTCATCCTGTTTTATTGGTTTTATAGAGCCTCTGCATCCCTAGGACTCCCTAAATTACAGCTTCATGTTGATTTCTTTACTGTCCTCAAGTTTAGAAATAAATCACCAAATAGAGACATATCACAGGATTTTACAAAGGGCTGTGAAAAGTATAGGTTAAAATAAGATAAATCATATTACATTTACTTTCATTTTAAAGATGATATCTGTGATGACTCGATACAGGAAACACTCTTAGAGACACTCTTACTGATCCAACTTTCTGCCCAAATGTCAGTTCTTGAGAGATTCACTCTTATGCCCATGTCCCCCCATCTTCTTCCTATTTGATCTTTCTTCAGAACACTTTGCATCTCCTGTCACTGGACCCCCACTGAGAGGACAAGGAGACTCAATGTGTTGTTTAATGCTCAGAACATACTTAAAAATAGCTCACAACAGATTTTTAATAAACAGTGTTGGGTAAATTAATGAACAATTCAAAAAATACATAGATCATGTCTTTATTGGAAGATTTCAAAGATTAAAACTAACTTTTAGAGTTCCAGAGTTTCTAAAAGAAAACCATTTATGTGAAAAATCAATTCACTAGTTCTATGTTAAAAATATAAAAATACTAACTTTGAGATATAATACTCATTAAACAGTTACCTGATCTTTCAGAAATTTCCTGATGTTCCGGTGGGCTCGGGAACACTCTGTCAATAAGCTGAGAACTGGAGTGAGACCCTCTCTGTAGCTGCTGCCCTAGAAAGGAAACCACACAACACATCAGCTTCCTGAAGCTTAACTTTTCTCCATTAATTTGAGCACAAGAATACCTGGGGAGAGGGGAATCTTTTTACCAAAGCTTATAAACTACATTAGAAATTGTTTTTCTAAACATACATCCATTTTATCAGCTATCTTCACATTTACTTCTTGGATTTTTCTACATTCCATGTGAGGGTCCCTGGCTCAGCCAAGGATTTGATGACCCACACTGCTACCCTGATGCCTTTTAACACAGGCACCTGACACAGTGAGTGGCAGACCAGAGAGGGTAACAGTTCACAGAAGAAAACTGAAAAAAGTTTTTTTAGGATGCCTTTTAAATATATTATAGAAAGAATCAAGTTTTTGAAGGAAAATTATTACTTCCAGGATGTACAAGTTACCAGTGGAATATCAATTAATTTTTATTTTCAGATACTAGTAACAAATTTGGAATTAGGTGAATGCCATTTTTATTAAACAAATTCACTTAGTTTCAGCAATTTATCATATATTACAACAAAATGCTTTCTAAAGTAAAGAAAATTTAAATGTCACATTTTTAAAAATAAGGTTTTTTTTTAAGGTCTTGCTTTGTAGTTCAGGCTGGCCCTGAATCCACTATGTAGCCCAGGCAAGCCTCTAACTCACAGCAATTCTCCTGCCTCTGCCGGCAGAGGCAGAGGCATTACTTGGATGTAATCCCAAAAGTGCTGGGATTACAGGTGTGACCACCACACCCAGTATTGTGATGCGTGGTTCTGACCACTAGTGGGCATGAGTCACCACCCTTGGCATTGTGATTACCAAGGACTGATCTCAGGATCATGCGCTTGCAAGATAGGCAGTGAAACCACTGAGCTAAATCCCTAGCCAATATTAAGCTATTTAAAAAAGCTTAGATTTAGAAATGAGGCTTTGGTCTGCCTTCATGTGTGGCACATTCACAATTTTCAGAAGCATCTTCTGAGCCTCCATTTTAGGAGCCTTACCTTGTCTATTCTCTTCTCCATAAAACTGAGTAAAACATGAATGGCTTCCATGTTCATACCATTGTACACCATGGTACAGTTTTTCGAAACTGTCTCTTTCTCAGCTGTTTTATCACTAGGCAGTTCATCTAGAGTCGTCGCCTCTTGGACTGTTTCTTCATGGGTTAATGGACAAATGAGAACATCCAAACAAGAGACTGGAACATTGCTTAAAAGGTTGACTGCATTGCTGAAAAGCAATTTAAAAGTGCAATATTTTGAGTTAACTGAATGGTCTTTTAAAATGCAAACATAATAAGTTCAGGGGTGACTTCTAGGAGTCAACTAAAATTTTTCTTTTTCAAAGTGAACCATTAATCCTTACTTGTCATTTACTAACAGACAGAAAAGAAAGAATTGTCTCAAATATACACAGGACAAATTAGAAAGAACAGATGTTAAATGTACATACACAATCACACAATGTCATTTTACTTCTTGAAATACCAACGTAGGAATTAGCTTTAATGCTATAGTCTTTAATTTTATTATAACAACAATGTTAGCTCTGTAGTTTCTTTGGGAGTTTGAACTCTTTTGTGGGTCCACTAGTATTTTATGATTCCTTGGATCACAATGTAAAGCACTGAGAACAATGCATATAAGCAGTTTATCACAGAGACAACAATAAAAACAAAATATTGTAGGGTTAAGTTTTATTCTTTCTAAATGTGCAAAATACAATTTTTACATCATTTTATTTTTTGTGAGACACTGGCAGGAAAGGGAAGTGGTGCCTTTTCTCTATGCTCCCTGCCAGGTCTTTATCCCTTAGGCCTTTCTGCTGTTAAGAAGCACATGCTCCAGGGATACACACCAGCAGGGGGCACCCAAACCAAGTACTATTGACCCTCCCCCAAAACCATGTTCTATTTTCATCTAGAAGGAGAAGTTAGTGCTCTGTGCTAACTGGATCTGAACCGCCTGTGCCTCAGAACTTCCTGATAAACAATGGAAAGACAGCATTACATTTCCTAGTGAGAGAGAAGCAGATCCAAAAATAACCACATCCTGACTAAAAATAAGCTCTTCCAAACACGGTTTAAAAGTAAAATCACTTGGAAATCAAATACAAGGCTTAATTCATCTCTTAATTTAGATTACAGTAGTCTAAAATTTAATTTACAGTGACACCTTGAAGAAGTAAAACAAATACAGAAAAATTAAGCTTTCCTTCTTACTCTGAAACGTAGCTCTATTTCTCCAAGAATTTTCTTGTTATATTACGAAAAAATAAAAACTGTTGTATCTATTTAAGAATTAGGCAATGCAGGGCAATATGTGGTAATACAGAGGGCATAAAAAACAGTGAACAAAAAAATTAACAAGATTAATAAATGGTTTGTGGCAAAACCTCAGCTGTCCTCACTAAAGTCTACTAACTCTACTACTATTACAGTCTCTAATTTTGGTTATAGATCATAATCAAACAGAGCTGAAAATACAATGTTTTACTCATTAGCTTTCTTTTAAGATTTTAAAATAGAGCTTTATAGTTTATTTCTAGTTTAATAAGGTTTGCTTCTGACTTAAGGATTTGGAAATGAATACTAAATACAATGGATTCACTAGAGAAGAAAGGGGGTGAGAAAGCAAAACAATTCTACTTAGGAATTACTTACTAAATCTACACAAGTATTCTGAAATATTAGGATTTTTTCCCCCCAACATAAAGCAAGAGGCTCTGGAGTTTATCACAGTATGATTCTTTAATTTACCAGAGACCAAACTGAAAAGTTTAAGATGGGTCATTTCATTACAAAGGAATGTTTCCCCTTTAAATTCACTTAGTTTCCAGGAATTCAGTAAATTTAACCAAATGCAGGGCTGGAATCAACAAATATTTGGAGGTTTCAGGCTTTGTAAGAAAAGTTCCCATCTTTTCACTTATTAAACAACTGGGTCCCCAAACAAATACAAAATTAATTTTCTGGCTCACTATGTTTGAGCAATTCTTTTTAAGTAAGGAAGGCTGGATTTCTGAGTTCTGTCACTTCTCTTGACAGTTTTATTTGTGGTAGAACAGAGTATGAAATTCTCCAGCTACCAGGAAGTCAGTGACTATGCACAGATTTGCACAATAGTGTTTGCATTCCTACTCCAGGGGGTAGAAATACTGTGTATATTACTCTCTCCTTTTCACTTCCTAGAGATCATTAATCACTGGGGCCTGACATCCTCTTGCTCTTGCTCCCAGCCCCCTCCTGATATGCAGATTCAGAAGCAAGGCCTATTTAGAGTTCTTTAATGCCTTAAAGACTTGTTAGCTGTGGGAGAGGGAAGATAATATAAAATCTGCTTCTCTACCAAGTGCTGAACCAAATATAATTTAAAACCAAATGACAATGAAGAGCATACTAATGGCACATGTAGACTCAGAGCTGTTAATTTTTTTCTGGTTACGTTTCTTCTTCGTATATCAGGATTATATGTTTTATTTCAAAACTGGAGTCTATTGAAATGAATTTTAATATTTCCAATAGTTTCCCTTCTGTTTTATTTAGAAAATACTTTTAAAAAGAATGTTGCTTTTTCTTTTGTGGTAAAAGAACTTCATGTGCTTCAGCAAATTTTAAGTAAATAATGCAATAGTGCTAACTACATACTGTGTTGTACAGATCTCCAGAACTTCTTCATCTTGTATAGATGAAATTGTCTCCTTTGAATGATACCTCCTCCACTCCATCGGCCTGCCCTCCCACCTCTGGGCAACCACTACTACTGGACTGTGTGATTCTGAGTTTCACTCCTGTGTATTCCTCATGTAAGGGGGAGCATGCAGTATTTGCCCTTTTGTATCTGATCTACTGTCCTTAGGGTAATGTCCTCCATATCCACCTATGTTATTGCAAATCACTGGATCACCTCTTTTAAAAATATCTGAATATTTTAAAAGGCTGGGGTGTGTATAAATTTCATGTAAATTTTCCTTATCCATTAATCTGTTGGTAGACAAATAGGCTGTTTCCATATCCTGGCTGCTGTGAATACTGATATATATTAGCAGTATATAATGACTCCTTTTTCTCCACATCATCACCAGCACTTGTTTCCTTTTGGTTTTTATTTTTGATAAGAGCCATCACAGCACATGTGAAGTGATATTTTAGTGTGATTCTGATTTGCGTTTCCTTGAAGACCAGTAATACTGAGCACTTTTTCATACATCTGCTGGCTACTTGGATCTCTTTGGAGAAATGTCTACTTAGTTCTTTTACTCATTCCTTAACTGGGTGTTTTTTCTTGAACAACTAATAGTTTCATATATATTTTGGATGGTAACTCGTTGACATACAAGTGGCTTGTAAATAGTTCCTCCATTCAACAGGCTGTTTTTTTACTTTGCTGACGGTTTCCTAAGCTGTGCATTTTAGTCTGATGTATTCTCACTTAATTTTGTTTTTGTTGTCTATACTTTTAGTGTCATAATCCAAGAAATAACTGCTAAGACCAAGGTCTATAAACTCTTCCTGAAGTACTCTTCTAAGAGTTCTATTGTTTCCAAAACTATTTAATGGATTATCCTTTCCATACTGTGTGATCTTGTCATCCTTGCTGAAATACAATTGACCATATATGTGCAGATTTAAATCTTGGTTCTCTATTATTTCATAGGTCTGTATCTGTTTTTAGGCAAGTATTATAGAATTTTGATTACTATAGCTTTGTAATATGTTCTAAAATCAGGTAGTATAAGATCTCTAGTATTGCTCTTGTTCAAAATTGCTTTGGTTATTTAGTCTTCTGTGGTTCTCAAGGAAGGAATGATGAAAGGAAAGACAGAAGGAAGGACAGGAAGAACAAAGGAAGGGGGAAAAGAATTTTGAGTCAACAGGAGGTAGGCAGGCAGGCAAAGGGCAACTGTATTCCAACTACTCTGTCCTTCCTTTTCTTTTTTAAGATGAAGTAGTTTACTGATGATATTAAACTGGAAAAGCACTGGTAGCACATGCAGAGGCCTGGCTGTGATAAGATGAGGAAAAAGAAGAGTAAGTCCATGAAAATGCTGAGCACAAACTATAGTGGGGTAGGCTACATGCAATCACAATGGCATATTAAATGATCCAGGCGGTGTGGGAAGAAAATATAAGTTGCACCTTTAAAACATTTTTATCTAAAAAGTTGAGAAACTGTCAAGCTTCATTAATACTTAGGAATACACAGGAGTCACAGATCATCAGGTGCTTCCCACTCACAGACAAGCAAAGTGTCCTGAGGGGGGAGCTGAAATCTCACATCACTGAGGGGACAGCAAGGACGTTCTTTCTCCTTGGTCATTCATTTGTTTCCTTCACGGGTTATGTCACAACTTATAAGAACATGCTCAGTTACATGAGTCTATATGTCATTTTATCTGGCTTTTTGCTTTTCTTTTCCATGTGGTGCTGGAGCCCGGGCCCAGAGTCTCACAGACATTACACATGCACCACTGAGTTACAACCTCAGCCTCATTTGACCAGGTTAACTAATTATTTTTATTTTTATTTTTCTTGAGACAGGGTGTTGCTTTTGTATTTCAGGCTGGCCCTGAGCTCACTATGTATCCAGGGCAGCCTCGAACTCACAGCAATCCTCCTGCTTCTGCTTCCCGAGTGCTGGGATCATAAGCATGAGCCACCACGTTTACCACTGTGGTATGTGGTACTGACTGCTGGTGGGCGTAAGTCACCACGCCCAGCACTGGTATATGGTTACCTCGGGATGGAACTCAGGACCTTGTGCTTGCAAGGCAAGAGCCAAAACCACTGAGATAAATCCTAGGCCCTCACTAACTAATTCTTATCAAAAGGAGAAACTGCTTTAATTCCTATAAAGAAGTCAAAATTGAAGATCCTATTTAAGTAGAAATAATAGTGCAGTTTCTTTGCTTTCTGATACCAGGGCCTTTTATTTGTTGTATTATGAAGAAAAACAAGGATAACCCACTCAGATGTGGCCAAAGTTAGTTTATAAAACCTGAAAATAATCTTAAACATAAATTTGTGTCTAGTATGACTCATGAGTCTTGCCTTACGTATATGATGTGCCCTGAAAAATTAGTTCATGATACAGTCATCTGAGCAAGATGTTTAAATATAAATTATGCAGAACATTATCAGTGGCAAGTTAATTTTAAAAACTTATTTTAAAATATCAACCTTTTACTAGCCATTCTACTATTTAACATTCACTTTAAAATTTATCTTATGTTTTAGCTTAGCTGTATATGCACATAATTTATATGTAAATAAAGACCTGGAGGGAATGTTCGCAACCTCTGAATAGGCCTAGGTATGACTAAAACAGTTGGAGGCCAATGGTTCAGAAAAACGCTCACTTACCTGACAAGGAAAGAAACAGGCTGACAGTTCTGAGAGATAAAGGGTTTTTTTTAGGTTTTTTTTTTTTTTGAAACAGGGTCTTGCTTTGCGGTTCAGGCTGGCCCTGAGCTCAGCCTCCAACTCACATCACAGCAATCCTCCTGCCTCTGCCTCCCAAGTGCTGGGAATACAGGGTGAGCCACCATGCCTGGTACTGTGGTATGTGGTACTGGTTGATGCTGGGCGTGAGTCTCCAGGCCCAGTATAGTTTGTGGTTACCAGGGATCGAACCCTGATCCTTGCGCTTGCAAGACAGGCGCCGGAACCACTGAGCTAACTCCCCGGCTCTGAGAGATAAAGTTTGGATGAAGGGGAGACTCCCTTCCCCCAAACAAGACAGCATATTCACACTTTGAAGGGATAAAGCCCCAAACAGACTGACAATCTACAGAAGCAGACAGTGCTGGAATAATATGTCAGCAGGCAGAAGAAAAAGGTATAGAAAGAAGCCTTGGATAAGAGAGGCATTTAATTTTCTGCAACTGGCAAGAAACAGGAAAGAACAAGTACAAAGTTTACAGGCAAGGTGGGAAAGGAAGGATTTGAAGATGTCCCTACCTAAGATTTCAACTACTGTTAAGTGAGGAGCAAGATCCTGTCTACCCATCCATCCCTTCCTTCAGTTAGTGTGTACTAAGCTCCTACTAATCCCTGCTTTTAGTGCTGGGACAGTGTAGTGGACAAGACAGAGAAGATCTGGACTCTTTTGAAGCGTATAATTTAATGAGGGAGATAAATGATGAACAGGTAGAAAAATAAAAGAACAAGATTATTTCAGTTAGTGGTAAGTGCTATGAAATAAAGCAGGTAGTAAAACAAAGACAGTCTGTGTGAGTCTGTGAATCTAAATTAGGAGGTCAGAGAAGGCTTAAATGTAGGGGGTATACCTCAGCTGGCTTCTAAATGAAAAGAAGAACAAGAACCCAACTTCTTACATATCTGAGTGAAGCCATTCCAGGTACCAAGCAGAACATGTGCAAAGGCCCTAATAAGAAAGAGGACAGAGTAGTTTAAATGTGGACTGGGAGGCTCTGGAAGGCCAGGGGAGGAACTTAATCAGTGTCATGCAAATGTTCTGTTTGACAATACAAAGAGAGAGGATGTCTAAGCAGAGAACTCCCAAGGGTGAGGCCAATTCTATGGATTCATCCAATAGAACACAATGAAGATAATTTTCCTCATTCAGAAGAAATTTATGTTACTGGCATATTGCCATGGTGAGAACATACCACCCAGTTTATTACACAGAACCTACCTGGCACAGAGCATAAAATCTTGTAGGAAGGACAGAGACAATCTAAATGCCAGGCTTGGATGACCATGCCAAGTAGTAGTTAGAAGGTGCTTAGTTCTCCAGTCATCTTAACATTCTTCTCTCAAACTGCCAAGCCACCCTGAGGGAAGTACGCATTACCAGCAGAGGGTAGCAAGTGAGGCCTGAGGGAAGCTGCAAAGGTTTCACAGAATCTCGTGTAAAGGATGAGAGGGAACTCACTGAGGGAAAAGGTTTCCCAGCTTAAGCTGCAGAGCATAGATAAATTCACAATGGAGGAGTATCCATATTTCTCTTAATCCTTAAGGCTGAGAGAAGCCATGATGAAGGCACAATTTTCCCTGTTCAGAGACAGAAAAGGAAGGGCTGTGTTGAGGCTGGCAGGACATAGTATTTACAGAAAAGAAAAGCTGAAATGACAAACTAATGTTTAGGAATGAAGAAGAAATTGAATTCATAAAGGAGTTTATGAGGTTTCTACATAGATGAAAAAGGGATCACTGGAGTTGTGGAGGAGGACAGAGAATAAGTAAAAGACAAGAAAGTCTTTCCCCCTCATTCCAGACATTTTAAGTCTGTTCTTTATTTCAATTAATTTTTACTGGAATAATTCACTGGGAAACTACTAAAAAAACTAACAATATCTTTCCATTTTTTCCTGAATTAAGTTTTCATAATATGTAGTGTGTGTATTTACACAGAGTATTATCTAGACTTAAAAAGAAAATGTAGACATAATATGCAGGAAGCTTGAGGACATTATTCTAAGTTAAAGAAGCCAGCCACCAAGACAAATCTCGTATAATGACACAAGGTCTTTAGTGCAGTCAAACTCCCAGAGACAGAGAACAGAATGGTCACCAGCAGGGGCTGGGGAAAGGGATTAAGGAGAAAGTAGTATCTGATGATATGGAGTTTCAGTTTTCCAAGATATAAAGAGATGGAGTATGGTAATGGGTGCACAACATTACAAATATCCTTAATACTGAAGAGCTGTATATATACTTAAAAGACTTATGCTGGTAAATTTTTCAAGTATATTTTTTCACAACAGCAATTAGGAAAAGACTCTGATATGCTAAAGCATTAAATTTGGTATTGTAATGTGGATCAGTGCTAAAGTGTCTGTTTTAATATTTGAGACAAAATGCATTATTTTATTTTTGTTTAATTTTTTTTGAGACAGTGTCTCACTATATATTTGGGACTGGCCTTGAACTTGTAGTCATCCTGCCTTAGGCTCCCAAGTGCTGGGATTACAGGTGTGTATCACTGTGGCTGCAATGAGTTAGTTTAAATAAAGACATAACAAATAGCTGTGGGTGTACTGATATACACAGTGGGTGGGGGGTGAGAGGCAACTAGATTAAGATCCTAAAATTAATGAAATCAGGGCCGGGGATTTAGCTCAGTGGTTCCAGCGCCTGTCTTGCAAGCGCAGGGCCCAGGTTCGATCCCTGGTAACCACATATAACGATGCTGGCATGGAGACTCACACCCACCGGCAATCAGTACCACATACCACAGTGCCAGGCATGGTGGCTCATGCTTGTAATCCCAGCACTCGGGAGGCAGAGGCAGGAGGATTGCTGTGAGTTTGAGGATGAGCTCAGGGTCAGCCTGAACTATAAAAGCAACATCCTATCCCCCCCCCACCCCCCACAAAAAAAAATGAAATCAGATTGGTCTTCCCTTCTTATCAGTGTTCAGGCTTTCTGTGGATAAAACCACATCCATGTGCCACTTCTGGGGCTCAATGTTTATGCACACCTTTACTATTAACAGGGGTGCTGAAAATACTTTTGGCCAACAGCAGAGACAGAATGAAATTGGGATGTCCTTCAATACAGAAAAAAGGGTGGATAAAAATCTTCTATACGTACAGACACAAGGGAATAAAACAAACAGGAAACTAAAATGCTGACTAACTTTCGTCAGCTAACTTACTTTCTCTCTATTTCTTTGGAAAGGAAAAAAAAATGGCACCAGCTTACAAAGGAACAGGATGAACAGCCAGACTACTTTTTTTTTTTTTTTAAACTGGCCTTCTAAAAGTACCTTTAGAAAAGTTACTTAGCATTCATGCTTCATACAACACATCTGGCTTCAGAAACAACTCAGTTAACAAAAAGTGGATTTATTTATATGTTATCACAAGATACATATAAAAATAAGCTCTTACACAAAATATCAATATAAAAGAAATGACCTTAAAGGAGATTTGGACCAGATTAGTGGATCTAAAAGTAGGTCTAATATGCTTCTAGTAACACAAGTAACATAGTAGCAACAGCAGCAGCTCTTGTCTGTAAGACCTGACTCAAACCAGGGACAGGGCTCTATGGACTACATTTGTTAACCCTCTCACAACCATCTGGGTTGATGATTCATACTCATGCTATGGGCTACCCAGGATATCTCTGTCACTACAGATATCCTTAAAACAAATAAGTGTAAGAAACACTTAGAAAATAACTTTAAAAAATAGAAGAGACTTGATTTTGAAATATTCTTTTAAAAACTGATGCCTGATACACACACACACACACACACACACACGCATGTGCACACAGGAATGGTTCCAGGGTCACTGCAGAGAAGCAGATTTTAGCAGCTATTATAGTTCTAGTAAGTTCCTAAAATAGCTCTGAGATTGGAGCTCTCTCTATTTAAATGGATTAACTTAGAGTAATTACAGGTCACAATGATACTAATCACTTTAACTGTGATTACAGGGCCATCCAGGGCCATCCTAGACAAACTGTTGGGTCAGCTGCAGCCTCCATCTCCCAGGATGGGAGACTCCAGGGATACAGTTTCTCACTTACAGTGAAGCTGACAAATTCTTATTAAAGTAAATTCTAAGGAAATTAAAAATAAAATATCACAAAGGGAAATAAACTTGATTACTTTTTTTAAAAATGGATTTTAAATTTTTCTATGTATTTTTTTTCCTTTTGACAAATACTTTGTGCTGTATTAAGATATTACAATCCTCCTTCACAGAAATCCTTGGCAATATATGTGTGACTAGCATAGAAATTTAGGTCAAAATACTTTCTCCTTATATTCTTGTATGACTTCCTAACCTGTGATATCTGACTTCAGATAAAAATCAGTTTACTCCTTGGCTTATAAATCAGTTTTCTTTCATTTTTAGTGTCTAAGTTTCTACTGTCCTAATTATAAAAACAATTCCAGTGAGTCAAAATGTTTAATAAAATATTTTTAGTATATGATTTATTGCAATTAGTGGTTTTTTATTTTAAAGGGCATAGTCTTCAATAAAACTAATGGAATGTTTGATCTGTTGCTGCAGAAAAAAATTATAATTTAAAATCTTAAAATGATTTTGGAAGACTTATGGGGTATATAGCATATAAAAATAACCTATCTAATAAATTCAGTACAATGTCAAATGAATATACTACTGAACATAAATAACATAGATTTGACTGAAAAATAATAATTAAGGATATGTTTCATTCACATAGTTGTGTTCTATGAACATAGTTGTGTTCACACACTTAGTTGTGTGTCTATGAATTTTTATGCAGGCCGTATTTGGGAAAACATAGAGAAGATCATGTCAATTTCTCCATAAAGCAAAATTCACACAAAATTCACACTATTTCTCTGTAGATCTGAATTTATTTGCATTGTTTTAAATAACATTTGCACTTTTTTTCTTTCCTGGTACTGGGAACAGGATTGATTCCAAGAGCTTGGAACTGAGCTGTAACCCCACGCCTTTGGGGTTTTTAAAATTTTTTTATTTTACAAGGAATTTTATGAAAAAGGTTTTTCAGTACTAGGAATTGAACCCAGGGCTTTTGCACTGACTTATCTTCCCAATCCTTCTGAATTTATTTTGAGATTGAATCTCACTAAGTTGCTAAGTTGTTTAAATTAGGCTTGAGCTTGTAATCTTTCTGCCTCAACCTCCCCAAGTGCAGGGATTAGAGGCATGAGATACCACATTCAGGCCAGAAGTCTTGATATGACAGTTCTGATATAGGAAAAAAACCTAAAAGGACTACAAAACATACTACTTCTTATTCAAATGTCCTCAGACAAAAACTTTTTTTTCTTTTTTAAATGCTGTGTTAGGGATTGAGCTCAGGGCCCTGGTGAACACGAGCTAAGTGCTCTACTGCTGCCATACTCTACCTCAGGCTGCTGAGAATAAACTAACTGATCTAATAGACAAGTTAGAATTTTACTTATTTTAACGTATTTTTTATTTTAAAATATATTTTAATATTAGACACTGTAAATGTATCCTTAAGAATTTTTAAAAATCGGGCCAGGGAGTTAGCTCAGTGGTTCCTGCGCCTGTCTTGCAAGCGCAAGGACCTGGGTTCGATCCCCGGTATCCACATACCATACTGGGCTTGGAGACTCACGCCCAGCAGCAACCAGTACCACATACCACAGTGCCGGGCGTGGTGGCTCAGGCCTGTAATCCCAGCACTTGGGAGGCAGAGGCAGGAGGATTGTGATGTGAGTTGGAGGCTGAGCTCTGGGCCAGCCTGAACTACAAAGCGAGACCCTGTCTCAAAAAAAAAAAAAGAATTTTTAAAAATCGTCATTGCTTAAGATATATTTTTTGGTAAATACTTTTAAAATTAAATTGGTGAGATTGCTAAGTAATTAAAGGCAGGGCTCAAACTCTCCTCTTTCTACTTACTGGGATTGTTATCTCAGATAAACTGATTATCTTTCTATGCACAAATCTCCTTGACTATACTTACCTTGTAAGGTTGGTGTGATGATTTAAAAAGTTAATCTTTTTTTTTTTTTTTAATGTTTTTTTGAGACAGGGTCTTGCTTTGCAGTTCAGGCTGGTCCTGAGCTCAGCCTCAAACTCACATCACAGCAATCCTCCTGCCTCTGCCTCCCAAGTGCTGGGATTACAGGCGTGAGCCACCATGCCCGGCACTATGGTATGTGGTACTGGTTGCTGCTGGGCGTGAGTCTCCACACCCAGTATTGTATGTGGTTACCGGGGATCAAACTTGGGTCCTTGAGCTTGCAAGACAGGCACCGGAACCACTGAGCTATATCCCCGGCCCCAATCTTTTCCAATCTTTTTTTTTTTTTAAATTGAGACAGTGCTGGAGATTGACTGCATCCAAGGCCTTGTGCAAGCCAGGAAAACACTCTATTACTGAGCCAAATCCCCAGTCCAGCAGTTAATTTTGATAATGAACATAGCACACTGCTACATAGAAAGTGTTTAATAATGATATACCATTATTATTGTTCAATATTATTGTTATTATTATTTATTATTAGACATAACAAATGCAAAATTTTCTTCTCTTGGTGGGGCTCAATTCAACAAAGTCAAAGAGAGCAGAGTAACAATTTTTCATTAGGCATAATAAAGATTTCTGATCTATCAGTAGCCTGACTTATCATAGTATTTTCATGTCCTGTACTTATAGTAAACTATTAAAGTTAGATACACATAAAACAGACCTACGGCTGTCTTTCACGGAGATATCAACAGTCTACCCACCTGTGCAGCTCCTCTGTTTTGTCTTCAGTTGGACCTACGATTAGTAAACAATGGCGAAGGACAGCTGCCATGACACGGAACTGGTGAGAATCACTCTATGTGAATAAATAAAAGAAGAAAAAATTAGGGGTTTAATTCTTGACCCAGAAGTCTGGTACATTATCACTTCTCCCTCAACACTCTCCTACCATAGAGAGAGACAGCAGGAGACACTAGGAAGAATTCCTAGGGTGATGTTCAGTAACAGTTACTCTCACACCTGGGCAGACAGAAATAGCTACATCAGGCCTGCTGATCGAGCTACTCTGCTTTACCTTTGCCAAAGATTTGATTCCACTGAAGGTTTTTTAATTTCCAGAAATCCGGATTTTTAAAATTATTATAGTATACTGCTCCAGTTTACCAGTCATTCTAAAAGTTTCAGCAAAGGAACAGAGTCTGACAGAGTTCCAATGAATGTGGTCCAGTCACCATCCAGCCCCAAATACTTAGGTGAAAATACTCTCAGAAGTCAATGTTTTCACCTGCACCAAATTATCCAAAGCACAATGAACCTGGAACAAACTTAACTATTATATAACTCTTGATATTTTCCTTGCTTTTGGAAATTAACTGGGAAGGGTACTGTCTTTTAAGCTAGATTCTCCTGTATTCTAGACATTACAATCTTTCTCTACTCACGCTGAGGAAGACAACACTCTTGCAAAACTATCCACTTTGATCATTTCATTATCTGCAACTGTAGCCAAAAACCTACTTTCTACCCCATATCCTCCTTTTCCAGTCTTCATAACATCTATTCCTAAGTCTTTCTGTCTGCAAAGTCCTCTTTTATCCTAAATTTACCAAAATCTATTTTTCTATTTAAGCAACCTCTGAAATCAACTGGTTCTTACACTGCTGATTCTTTTTTACTCTCCACATCTCAGCTAGAATCTCTTCTTAGAGAAGCCACTGTAGCCAACAGACCTCAGCAGACGCCTTTTATCATTCTCAACGCTGAAACTTTTGAATTTCTTTCATGAAATCATCATTTATAATTTCACATGTTGATTTTCTTATATATATTTTATTCTTTCTACTAATCTATATCATCATAAAAACAATACGTATCACAGATGCTCAGTAATTCTAAGGTAAATGTTAAATACAATATGTAAAGAAAAAAGGGCAAAATTATAAACATACTGATAAAATGACAAAATGAATGTACTTATATAACCAAAAGGCAAATCATGCAATGCTGAGACTACGAACCCCAGAGTTCCATGCCTTCTTGTACTGACAATCTCCTGCTCCTCAAGGGTAATCTTTAAAGTCATAAGTTAGTGATTTCTGCCTCTTGCTCTTTTTCATGACTTGAGAGCAGGGCTGTTCTGAATATAGTCCTGGTCCTGCCACTGATATGTAATGCCACATGAACAGAATGTGGAACATTCAGAAACATTTTGAGCAGTAGGCCACTGTATAATACTGTATTACAGAACTTCCATTCTGATGATTAGGCAAAAAGATTTATTCCTTCATTCACAATTTAAGGAAATGATGCTGTATAGTATTCCACTGTGTGAATCTGTCACTGTTAACTATTCATCCTGCTCCTGAAGGACACAAGGATTGTTAGCTCTATGAACATACTTCCTACATATCATTTGGAAGCCACTGAGTGGTTATATATACACCCAGGAGAAGGAATGTAGAGTCATAGGGAATATGTATACGTCAAGTCTTAGGAGATATTTTCAGTGTTTCTAAGTATTTATGGTAATCTGTACTCATGACAGTCTCTACAGCTGCATGGATGCTTGATGTTATCAGACTTCTTAATCTTAGTCCTTCTCATGCATGTGTAATGGTTTCTTACTTTTAGTATGGATTTTCCTGATGACCAGTAAAGTTGAACACCTTTTCATATATTACTAGTTATTTGGATAGCTGTTCTACAAATTTCCTCTTCACGTATTCTGCCTCTTTTTTTTTTTTTTTTTTTTTTTTTTGTGGATTGAGTGGCTTTACTTTTTTTTTGAGACAGGGTCTTGCTTTATAGTTAAGGTTGGTCCTGAACTCAACTTCAAACTCAGCAATCCTCCTACCTCTGCCTCCAAGTACTAGGATTACAGGAGTGAGCCACCACACCCAGCACTGTGGTATGTGGTACTGACTGCTGGTGGGTATGAGTCACCATGCCCGACATTGTTGTATGTGGTTACCTGGATTAAACCTGGGACCTTGGCTTGCAAGGCAGGTGCAGGAACCACTGAGCTAAATTCCCGTTCCACAGTGGCTTTACTTTTATGAATCTATAGAACTTTTTGCATTCTGAACACAGCCCTTTATTGCACATATTATGCTATAATATCTTCTACCACTTAGTGGCCTACCTTTTTAACTTACTTACAATAAATTCACTTTAATAAAGATTAATTTGTCAGCTTTTTGTTTTACTGTTTGATCTTTATTTTGTCCTGTTTTCTTTTAAAATCTTGGCTTATTTAAGAAATGTTTGACTTTGAATAAAGCCATGAAGATAACTTTCTATAAGCTTTATTATTCTTCTTTTATATTAAGGTCCCTCAGCCAATTCAAGTTAATTTTTTTAAGTTTATGGCACAAGCCAGGGATTCAAATTCATTTTTCCCATACAAATGATCTGGGGCTGCTTATTACAAAGCTCATCCTTTCAGCGCTGTACTTCCATGTTACATGTATCATAAACCAGCTGACTGTGTGCAGGTTTATTTCTAGACTTTTATTTTCTATTTATTTTTATATTCTATTTATTTTCTATTCCACTACACTATGTTTTAATGAATGTTTGTCAAAGGAGTGCTGTAACACAAGCAGTTTTACTTAACAAAGGTGAAGGTAAACTTTTATTTCCTACAGCTGGTTACTCTGCTCAAATAGGAGATAAAAACTGATGAAATTCTTCAAGATCTTTTTATGCAATCTTCATTTCCTTATTAGATTCTACCAGTATACTACTGCTTTGTTTTTCCTCCTGTGCACAATGTGGAAGATTTAGCTTTATTTGGCAAAAATATCAAATTTTTTTGTATCTTTTCATTCGAAATTTTGACCTATCTATAATCAATATCCCAAAGTCCCACCTGGCTCAGAGAGATATCTAGAGTTTATGGCATTTGCAGCTGCAATGGATTGCTGCTGTAACTGATTTTGAAATATACAGAAAATACAGACAGAGACAGTAAAGGATGTAACAAACCCTCACTGTGGTCTGAATGCTCCTGCGGAAATGCACAGTGAGATCTAATTTCCACTGCACTGGTACTGGGGGTAGTAGATTTTGGAAGCATTAGGTCACAAGGGCTCTGGTCTTATGAGCAGATCAATGCTGTCACCATGGGACTGGGTTAGCGTTCATCCTCTTCTTCTCTCAAACACATGTGCATGTTCTTTCTCCATGGGAACCTTCTACCATGAGATGCCGCAGAAAGCAGGCTCCAAAAGACATAGTCCCAACAAACCTCTCTCACTGATAAATTATCAGTCTGTGGCATTCTATTACAGCAGCTGAATGTGGATGCAAATACAACTGTACAGCCACTGTTGTTTATGACTAGTTTTCCTGGTGGACTGTTTGTACTCTGAAAGCCACGACGTTTTATCTTGCATTTTACCTGCCTACCACAGAGCTTGGCACAAAATGAATGCTCAATAACTGTTGGAAAAATGATTCTACAAAAACACATAGCATAGCCTGAGTTTTATTTTTAGTTAAGTAATATCTTTTCTTTTTCCTAATAGTCACAGAAACCCTTCTGTTATAATGGGCTATTCTCAAGTAACTTCTATGGGCACTCACTGTTACCTCACCCACTAACATCTTTTGACTACTCACATACTTGTGCTTCTTTGCTTGAATTTGGTTGTCTGGCCCTAATATATCTGCTGGTTCTTGCATGGCTTGTTATTCCGTACTTATACTTAGGATGCACTGGGGAAGGGAATGTGTGGTAAGCACAGTATCCCTAGCACATGCTCTCCTCCATCGACAGACAGATTAGGAAAATGTTAAAGAAGAGCATGAGACCAATTTTCTGAACTGTCCTAGAACTGACTTTAAGCCTTGCTAAAGGAATCACTTGACCTTTATAAACATACTGCCTGTAGGGAAGGGAGGCAGCGAGAGAGGAGGGAGCGACAGAATCCACAGGAGGAAACAAGCCCAGCCAGTTGATGCACTGAAAGGAAAGAAATCTCCAAATTAATCTACTGATGGGATCAGCAGCCAAGCAGGTATTTAATACTCAGGTATAGATCTCAAATGAACAAATGGTACTAATTTGGTAAATCTCAAGAGAAACCTAGTCCATTCTATTCTGGTTTTGGTGAATTATAAATGAAACCCATCACAGAAGTATCTGCTAGAACAATTAAAACCAAAACCAACTATTTCTATTTTCTGTAACTGTGAAGATGTGAAATAGGCAAAAAAATTTGCAAGTGAAGTGCCTGGGGTTTGAAAAGGTATAGCCAGCACTACCATTCTGGAGGTCAGTTTGGCAACATATATAAAAAGTTTACAATTTTAAAATGCACTGGTCCATCAAGCTTGGGAATGCATCTACAATGGTTTTACAACAAGAAAAGCCATCATGTTAGTATTTAAAGTTTTAGTATTTAAAATGACAATCAATTGGAAATAATTGAAATGCTTTCAAATGGGAGATTTGTTGAAGGTTGATAAATCTTATAAAGAAATACTCAATTTTTATACTGATAATTTCTTTATACTCACAATTATTTTGTACTTACTCATATTCTTTCTTAAGGTTTTGTCATCTTTAACAAATAAAAGTTAAGATTGTGGCTGTCCAAATATTTTTGTTGTTTTGGGGAAAGAACCCTTTTTTTATCCTCCAACTGAAATCTTAGTTACAACTTAAGCTTACAGAGAAATAATAATTACCAAGAACAATCAAAGAAACTTTTTAAAGAAAAGATGGAGAAACTACGCACTCACCCAAAGAGGCCAATGCTAGGCAACTTTCATTTTCAAGAAACACATTTTAAAAACTATTACTTTGGGAGGGGGGCAGTATTGAGGATCAAAACCAGGACCTCCCACATGCCAAGCACTTTACCACTGAGTTACACCTTAGCCTTGAAAACCAGTGCTCTTCAAGTACACTTCTTTTAAAAAATTATAAAATGAGGAATGGTTAGAATGTTCTACAAGTAGTTTATATTTACTGCTAGTAAATCTGTTCCCTATATCTTCTACAATAAGCATGTATTATTTTCATTAGAGGGAAAATAACATTAACTTTTTTTTTTTTTTTTTTGAGACAAGGTCTTACTTTGTAGTTCAGGCTGGGCCTGAGCTCACTATGTAGCCCAGGCTATCCTAGAACTTGCAACAATTCTCTTGCCTCTGCCTCCCAAGTGCTAGGATTACAGGAATGAGACACCATGCCTGGCATTGTGATATGTGGTACTGGGGATCAAACTTGGGACCTTGCACTGGCCAGGCAGACAATGGAACCACTGAGCTAAATCACCACCCCAACATGAACTATTTTTAAAGTTGGATTTTTCTGTTAGATGAGTTTTCACATCCCTTTAACTCTGGGAATTTGGAGTATTAACAGTTCTTTAGGTGCTTGCTCAATGGAAGTAAGATGTCTTGCATTTGACAAATGAAGAAAACATTGAAATCCAGTAAAATGGAATCTTACTAGCAAATCCCTTGGATTCCTTAGCAATTTCTTTATGCTAAGTTACAAAAACTTCATTGAAAATTACTCTATACTTTTGTTTCTGTATCTTTTCATATGCTGCTCAATTTTAGGGAAATTCTCCATTCTTCAAATGGTTGCATATTATTCTTCCAATATCAGGAGAAATCTCTGTTCAGAAGTCTCTGGCTATACACCTACTTCCAATTACTGCACTGCTTCTCAGCACTTAACACACTTTCTGATTTATGTATTTCACCTACAAAACTGAAGTTCCATAAAGCAAAGACAATGCTTAGTATTTGCCATTACATTATATAATGTCCCCACATAATGTTTTGCAATTATCCATAAGCATTTCTTAAGTGATTGAAAAAATAAATGTTTCCTAAAAGTTTAATTTGAAGATTCATGAAGATATTCTTTTCTAAGTGGGTTGGAAAGGTTCCTGTTTCCAGTACTGTTTATATTTCTGAAAACCTCAGTAGCAGAGTCATGTTAACTAAATACACTTCAAAACTGCTGTGCCAACTGAGCCACAATTCACGAAAGGCATTACTGGTCTAGGACTCCATTCTGGGACTACTTGTTCTTTTATAGAAGTCATCTGCGTTCCTTCAGCACCACTGTCCCTCACAACTGAAAGCACACCAATGAGGGTCAGTCTCGGCTTAATGGTTCTTAGTGCACGTTATCCCACACGTACACTGATGTGAAACTGCCGAAATATAAACCATCCATCAGGCCTCTGAACAGAATAAGACACTTTTTGGTGTATAACTTAAATAACAGGTGCCCAACAATGGCAAACCAACAGTTTCAGAGGAGCTCCTGCAACTAAAGAGATAACTTAAAAACTTCAAAACAAATAGTGTAAGAAAAATAACCATGGAAGGTACCAAATAAGCATAGAGATGTAACATTTTAAATACTTACAAATATTTGGTTTCAAAGTATAAATGGAGCACGTGGGCTTTCCACATCTTTTCCTGCCAAGTCTCAGGAAAAATTGACCATACTACAGTCATCTAAAACAGCTGTTAGAACTAATCTTCAAATATTTGGTTTCAAAATACAGACCTATTTGCACTTTATACTCAGATGCTGGAATACTCCCACTGTAGCACTGCACTGAGATAATCTTTCTAAAGCAGGCTGTTGGCAAAACGGACCTTCCTTCATGGGTGAGAACTATTTCAAATGGTCACAGCAAGTTGTTAACCCTAATACTAAAGTCAAAATTGTTTCATTGTAAAGGTGGGGACTGACTCTCACTAACTAAAAGAGAGAAAGAAAACATGAAATACAGGAAATGTAGAAGACAGGAGAAGAGCACATGTCCACCGCACTTAAAATTGCTGATTTCCTTAAACTAAATTTTGAGCACACTGTGCTTGTTGACACTCAAATATAAACTATCACACTTGCCTCGTTTTGGGGCCTGGGTGGTCCGAGCCACAGAAAGGACTCAATCTAGAGATAAGTCAAGTGGTTCAGAATGACCTTCCCACACTCTAGTGTAATCATGCTTGCTTTCTAGGACTGTGTACAACAGCAGCTCCCTAGCTGGTGGTTGTACCCTTCTAACAGCTTCCTAACATTATCAAGTAACACTCAGGGGTCCTGGGGTGACAGGTGCACACACTGCATTTTGTACTCTTCTGAGTAGATGATTCTGAGTGTCAATTTCAATTGGTTTAACTTTTTAGAGGGTAGCCACAAAAAGTACCTTTACTTTAACCTAAAACATTGCTTTATTTCCTTTCAAATCTTAAAGTTTAAATTTTGTTTCAGAGAAATGCTTTAATAAAATAAGTTATAATACAACTCAGAAAACTGTATTTGACATTTTATAAAACAGTAATCCACCTTTACCTTATTATTCTGATGGGCATTATACAAACGAGAAGAATAAAACAACAGTTAAGAAAAGTATCCATGAGGTATGGTGATCCATGCCTATAATCCCAGCATTCTGGGAGGGTGAGGCAGAAGGACTCCAAGTTCAAGCCCAAATTGACCAACTCAGTAACTTAGTGAGACTCTGTCTTAAAAGAGAGGGGGTGGGGAAAATAGCTCAGTGCCAAGACCCTGAATTAAATCCCTAGCACTCAAACAACAAACAAAAACAACAAAACAAGAAAGAAAAGATAGTTCATACAACTGATTAATGGGAGAACTGAGAGCCTGTCCCGTTTTCCAACTTAGCATTCTTGCTTGGAGGTAGCTATTAGAACACCCCAGACCAATGGAATTCCAGGAAGAGTAGATTACCCTTTCAACTTCCCAACCTTACCTCTTTGTGCACCTTCCAACTGTCTACTGTCACATTGAAGAGAGCTTTGAGAGCCTCAATGGCACAGTCTGTCTCCTGAGGTGAGAGAGGAGGTCCATTATGGTCTATGGCCGATTCATACTCATCGGTCCACTTGATGCTAAAGGCACTTTCCAAGATCTGGGTTAGCAGCTGTAGTCCCTGGAGCTCATAACGCAACTGTGACCTGATGTCGGTGTGCAAAAGTGACAGGAGGAAGAGCAAGCGCAAGTCAAAGCACTTAATGTCACTGATAAATTTTCGGTCTTTGCACTTTCTCAGGAGGTTACAGAGCTTTGCAGCAAGATTAAGTTCCAGGCTGAGCTGCTGTGCCATCTGACTGTTGAACACTATGTTACATAGACATTTTAACGACTCCACAATAACGGGGAATTCAGACACCTTCTCCAAAGAATCATCTGACTCATTTAGCTTGGCTAGTCGAAGCAGTATCTGCATATTTTCCTTAGTTGTTACAGGAACTAAAATCTTTTTGTCTCTGGAGAGAATACGGAGTACCTCCAAGCAGGACACTTGACACGCTGTTGGGACGTCCTTTACAAGGACTTTAAATATGCCTTCACAGAGTTTCTGGAAAACAAGAGCAAGCATGCAAAAACCATCTTTTGGTTTAAATCATTTAAAACAATGCTTTTCTACTGATACACTTAATAGTAGCTAAGGATCTGGCTAGAAAGTTTTATTTTTATAAGTCACAAAATGTTGGAACTGAAAGCTTGTAGTACGTCTTTCACTTTACAGATACTGAAAACCGAAGGCCAGAGAAGGAAGTTACCCACGTTGTGTTCAAAAGGAATTAGTGCAATAGTAAGAGATAGGTATACTTACCATCAAAGTCTATTATTTCTCCTGTAAAATCATTTATTTTATTTTAAATTGATTGGTTTCAAATGTCTCATGTAGCTTCATTATTAACAATTTTTTAACAGAAGACTAAGATGTATCAGGATAGAAGGCAGCACCTGGATCAGAGCTGTTTCCTCCCCAGAAAAAAAGGTCAATGCTTGAAAACCGGTTTCCAACTGCCCACCTTACATACTCTTGGAAGATGACTTATGAAAGCACCCTTCTGCTGGGTTTTAGTTGTGCTATTTCTTCTGAACTTATAATTCTAAGGCAGTAGTTCAATGTTACAGAAAACTATAATTCTCTCTAGCCAAGATCTAACAATACCTAATAATCAAATGCCTCCAGAAAAGAATTTCTGCTGGCAAACCATCAAAATTATTTCAAGTGACCAGTTCCAAAGAGTTCAGCTAGCACGTATTATCTCTTGGCTCAACTGCAAAAAGGTCATTCCTCCATCAAATTAAACTGTAAAAAAGTGTTCCCACTGGATGGGCAATTTACAAAAAAGCCCTTCCTCTTCTAAGCAGCCTGATTCAAGGACATGGAGCACGGGGTGCTCAGAAATGACAGAATCTTGGGTTTCCCTCTGTTTTCTTGGTATAGGGTACTAAGTGCAGTACTTGTTCTTTGTGCCTCCCACAAACACTCCTCCAGGATCCTTGAGACTAAGGCCACATTTCACCTGCATCCCAAAGGCTGGCCTACAAGTGCACTGTAAGTACAACTGAACATAAAACCCATGCTGAAGTCAATCACCTGATTCTCCAGCCTCTTCCAAAGAAGGACTCTTTTTCCTTTCTATTAGCCACAGTTCACTACCACGTCTCTTCTCTCTCTTTCCAAGTGCAGTGCATCATTACATTATGTTTTAGGAATAAGCTTTTTATTTACCTTCAGCTATAGTGATACCTCAATTTGCAAGTGGCTCCAAGCCTCAACTTTCCATTACTTGAACCACAAAGTTTAAAAAAATAAAAGTCTGCTCAGTGTTCATAACTTTGTTCTACAGTAAAAGTGAAAATATGACTTGAACAAACTTGTACCAGCCAAGAGTAAATCATATGTTGCATCTCACAGGAACACGAGGCAATGCTTCAGTATAAGCACCACTAACTGATCAAAACTGACAGCACACAGTGCTCACGTTAGTGCACTAAGACACTGGCTACTGGGCTTTTTGTGTGTGATTTATTTGGATCAAATATCCTAACCATCACTCCAAAGAGAGTTAATGATTCCAGCAGTAAGGCTAAGAGGAAAACTGAGAACTATGATATAGTTAAAGAAAGAAATTACAAAACTGTTAGTCTTGAAAAAATGAATATATAAGTGTAACTGCTGGGTCTGAGAACCATTTTTGGTGGTTTCCATTATTTCTTATGGGAAAAATATGTTGAGTTCTTGAACATTCTGGTGTTTCAACACAAATTCGGAAGGAAATGAGTTCAACAACAGAGGTGTCACTGTATTTATTATTTACACAAATTTGTATTCATTGTTCTAATTATACTTTAAATCTGAAAATTACTCAGATATCTCATATGACAATGGAACATAATTTTTCTCGTTAAAAAAAAAATCAATGAAAATATTTTCCAATTTAATGATTTGTCCCTTTAAGAGATCAGGCTTTCAGGAATGAACTAAAGTTATAAAGCAGGGTTAAGTAGGCTTATAAAATCCAATTATATAATCTTAGAAAAAGCTCTTTTAAAATGTTCCTTAGCATAGTAACTCATGGCTATGTCTATAGTCAGACTATGAGAAACAGCAAGAGATCTCAAAGGCTCCCCAGTGCCATGGACTGCAGTTTGTTCCAGAGCATAAGCCCTAGAGTAGACTACAGAACTCATTTTCAAATTTCAGCACACACCACAAACACTTAAGAGGACTCTCACAGGTTATACTGTACGTCAGGAGTTTCGGATTCAGTAGGTGGGGGTGGCTCCAGAACTGGAACTTTTAACAAGTTTTTAGTTGATGTTGCTGCTGCTGGCAGTCCAGACACTGCCCTCTAGGATGACTGCATTACAGTTTGCAGTGGGATGACATGACCTGGATGTCAGAGGGTAACTGAGGGAATGGACCAAATGTATGCACAAAAGGGGGCAGATGAGCACAGGAGAGTCAGAAGAAGTGAAGGGCATTAGTGTAACTTCTTCACTGTCCTGTGCTAAAAATGTGAAAGGGTGACACAGATGGGAGCAGAATGTCACTGTCTGGTCATAAAATCTTTCCTAAATGTTAAAGAATATTAGAAGATGAAGCTTATTTGAAGTCAGTCCTGGGCTTGAAACTTGTTCACTCTACCATGAACCCTAGAATGAGACCAGTATGATAATTAAGAGCTGGAGTTCTGGGTTCATATTCCTGGCATTCAAATCTTGGCTCTTCTACTTATTAATGGTAGTACCTTGGCAAGTTACTCAGTGTTTCTGGGCCTTTTACTTTAGAATTAAATAAGATTATACACGTTATTCAGAACAGTAGCTAGAATGGAATAATGTTAAGTATAGATTATATTATAAAATTATACAATGAAACCTCAAAGTCCTCAGCTTGACACATAATCATCTAAATCATCTTCCACACTCTTCCTGTATGACTATCCTCTCCAAAACTGTACTGTATTTTCCCACACTATCTCCCCCTGAACTCTTGTTTTCTTTCCACTCTTCTTCCACTTGCACCCATTTTATTCCTCCTATACCTATTTAAGATGCAATCATTCTCCAAATTTAAGCCTAACTTTCACTTTCAATATAATTTTCCTATCACTTCCACCCCCAAATTCTTCCTTTCCAGAGGATACCCAAACACAACTGCTAGCATCATCTTTGTTTTCACACATTTGTCTGAGTTTTCTTTCTTTCTCTGAGTCTCCCCCAACTACTGAAAGTTCTCTGAAGGCAGAAAAGATATCTTTTTTTATCAAAGGAGAAAAATGAGCTGGAGTGACTTGTAAAAAAGACCCGAGGTTTAATACCTGGCTTTGCCACTGCATGGTTATATGTGGTGCCTGTGCATGTGCTCTGTGTGTTTTGCTAACTGTGTGATATAAACATGTGATGTCCTGGATTCAGTCCCCAGCACAAAAACAAAACCAAAAAACCCCCAAACCTCTATGGCTTTCAGTATCATCCTTCAGTGTGGTTCCCAGACCTGGGGAATCAGCATGTGGGTAATTCATGTTATTAGGTTATAAACTACTTTTACATGAGTTAGCTGGAGCCTCATTGCTCTAGACTGTCTTTGTTTCTGTTTCATTCCAAGGCAAGGCAGAGAAGTAAGACTAGGAAAGACATCTGGGAATATGTACAGACTATGTCAAAAGTAATGCAGCTCTCCAAAAGGGCCAGGATAGGGAAGAAAAGGCCTTATGTGTCTGCAAGAACTAAATGAGACCCCTAATTTGTTTCCACCTCCCATAACCTACACTCTTCTTCCTTTGCCTTCTCCTTATCATGAAGAAATGGCAACATTCCAAGATATTATCTGTATAAAAGAGAAATATGTAAAGGTAAAAAACATTTTAAGGATGACAAACATCAATGTGCAAGGAATTCCATCTTTTAAGAAGAATTCATACTATTTTATTTGTAGTGGCAAATGACAAGATGGTACAATCTTTATCTTTTTCCAAAAAATAAAACAGAGCTTGGCATCAGTAGTTAGCTGACAGCTGTTTCGGTTTGTTGGCTGGGTCTGGCCATACTTGTGATTTCAGTGGTACCGACCCTGAACCACAGGCCTGTGTACAGAGTGCACATTCTCTATAAGTGGCAGTGGCCTGGCACTTTATGACAATGCCATGGTGTATGAGGTGCACTAGTCTGCATTTTTCTGCAGAAGAGGAGAGACCGCTCTGGGTACCCTGACCTTTGTACACCCAGAGGCAAACACACTGTGAAGGTGTAACTATTGAATAAACCCACTGTTGATGATATGTGTACATATATAAGGTATATGGGGAAGATTTCTAAATAAAAATTTTACAAAGGGGGAAATAAGAGATGAAAAGGGAGAGATTAAAACAAATATCACTAAAATTCAAAGGATCATTAGAGAATATTTTGAAAAAAACCTTATGTCAGCAAACTGGATAATCTAGAAAAACGGACCAATTTCTGGACACACATGATCTCCCAAAATTTAATCAAGATGAAAAACATAGCCATAAATAAATCAAAACAAGTAATGTGATTGAAACAGTAATAAAAAATTTGCCTACAAACAAAAGACACTCTTCACTGCTGAATTTTACAAGACTTTTAAAAAAAGTATTACCGCTTCTCACACTATTCTGTAAGATAGAAACGAAAGGAACTCTTCCAAACTGACATTCTAAGAAGTCAGTATTACTGTGCTATCAAAACCAGATAAAGATGGGAAAAAAGAACTATAGATCAATACCACTGATGAAAAATAATTCATAGACAAAAAAGTCTCAGTAAAATATATGCAAATCAAATTCAGCATCACATTAAAGACTATATAAAATGATCAAGTTGGTTTCATTCCAAGACTCAAAGGTGGTGCAACATACACAAATCAATAAATGTAATACTACATACAGGAAAGGCCTTTACTAAAAATCAACTTCCCTCCTGATAAAATCCCTGAATAAATTAGGCATAGAAAGAACATACCTCAACATGATAAATGCTATTCATGACAAACCCAGAGCCAACATTACACTAAATAGGGAAAACCTGAAAATATTTCCTCAAAGATCAGGAATGTTGGGGCCGGGGATTTAGCTCAGTGGTTCTGGCACCTGCCTTGCAAGTGCAGGAGCCTAGGTTTGATCCCCAGGTAACCACATACGATACTGGGTGTGGAGACTCACGCTCGGCAGCAGTCAGTACCATATACAACGTGCCGGGCGTGGTGGCTTAAGCCTGTAATCCCAGCACTCAGGAGGTAGAGGCTGGAGGACTGCTGTGATGTGAGTTTAAGGCTGAGCTCAGGGCCAGCCTGAACTACAAAGCGAGACCCTGTCTCAAAAAAAAAAAAAAAAAAAAAATGGTGCTGGGAAAACTGAATATCCACATGTAAAAGATTGAAACTAGATTTCTATCTCTCACCTGGTATAAAAATCAACTAAAAATCAAAGAACTTAACAGAAGAACTGAAACTTTAAAGATGAGCAGAAACACTTCTAAATACTAGTTAGGCAATATTTTTCTGGATAAAGCTCCAATAGCTCTTGAAACAGAAGAACTGACAAGGGTACTGCATCAAATTAAACTTCTACACAGCTAAGGAAACAGTCAACAGAGTGGAGGGATGATCAGCATATGGGGAAAAAGCTTTAACTGTTCATCTCATAGAGGATTAATATCCAGAATAAAGAACTTTTTTAAAAGTAGTACAATAAAAATAGGAATAAATCTGAAAAGACAGTTCTCAAGAGCACAAATGGCCAATATATGAAAGGATGTGTCACATCTATAGCAATCAAAGAAATCCAAAACAAAATCAAAACTATGCTAAGATTCCTTCTCACTCTTAGAAGATTTATCACCAAAAAATTAAAAAAATAACAAATGCTGGCTAGGATTGGAAGGAAAAGAAACAAATTAGCACCACTACTGTGGAAAACAGTATAGAGTTTCCTCAAAAAACTATAGAGGGCCAGGAATTTAGCTCAGTGGCACCATGCCTGCCTTGCAAGTACAAGGTTGTGAGTTCAATACCCAGTACCTAAAAAACAAAATAAAACAAAAACAACCTATAAATAGAATTACCATACGATTGAGCAATACCACTCTTGGGTGTATACGTAAAGGAAATGAAGTCAGTATAAACCAAACCAAAAAAAAGAAACCTGAATATCTAAGTCTCTTGTGGTGCTATTCACAATACTCATGATACAGAATCAGAATGGAAACCTGTCAACAGACAAATGGATAAAGAAAATAAAGTATGTAAGCATAATGGAATATTATTAAGCCATTAAAGTTATGAAAGTCTATCATTTGCAGGAAAACAGAACTGGAGTATATCACACTGATTGAAATAATTCAGATTCAGTAAGACAAATATCACATTTTCACTCATATGCAGAAGCTACAAAAAGACAACCTGAAATAGAAGAGGAGTAATTAGGAACAGGCTAGGGGTAATGGGAAGAAAGCAAGGGAGTAGACAAGATCAATGCACAATATATGCATACACAGAAATGTCACAGTGAAACCCATTTGTAGAAACGATTACTACGTGTTAATAAAAATTTTAAAGTTATGGGCTTTTATGTAGTTCTTTTCTCTAATTTAATTACATAAATATACATGTTCTTTAATATATAAAACTATTAATAAAAACAGAAGCAATATGCATATTCCTCCTAGCTGAGATGAACAGAGAAACTTACCCCTCATCAACTGACTTGACTTTCAGTGAAAGGCATATTAACAGAGTTTTAATCATGTGTACATAATTTTGTTTCTTGATCTCCTAATTCATTGTGAGCATTTTTTCACATTGCTTCCAAGTTCTCATAAACATAATTTAAAATGGATGTAGTACTAAATATGATTCCCATTAAGGAGTCTTCAACATGAGTGCAGGAGCATACAGAAAGAACAATAGGTTTGGAATAGAAATCATGGCTTCTCTCTTGTATTTTTTCTTCTATGTTTTATAGCTTACAAAAATTACTTTAATATGCTATTCAATTGAGAAATGTTTTCAAACACCTGAACATGATTATTTAGTTTTCTGATACAAGGTCTAGTTCTTTAATTCAGGCTGGCCTTGTACTCATGGCAGTCCTCCTGCCTCAGTCTTCCAAGTGTTGGGGTTACAAGTATGTGCCATCTCAATTCAGTGCATGATGCTTATAAAGACACATAATCCTAAAGACACATAGGTTAAGAAAGTAGAAGACCAAGACTCAACTCAGATGACCTGGCTCCAATGTAATTTCCACTGTAAATCAGTGCTGTGTCACAGCTGTTTCTAATTTACTACCTGTGCTTTTGAACATGTCACTTTATTAGACTCCTTTCTTCTGTATTAAGACAAACTACTAACACAGCCTTCCTCATGCCCCAGCATGGGAGGGTTCCACTCTGTAAAACTTGGATCAAGTTTAGTTTTAGGTATAAAACAAGCAAACTTGGTTTTAAAGTATATATGCAAGCAATCAAATAATCTATTATAATTTAAGAAGTGACTTCTAAAAAACTTTTAGAATTAAATGTCAAGGTGTTTGTTTGCTTGTCTGTTTGTTTGTTTGTTTTGGTACCAGGAATCAAACTCAGGACATTGCACTTGCAAGGCAGGCGTGCTAACACTGAGTTAAATCTCAGGCCCCAAATGTCAAGCAGTTTTAAAGCAAATGCCTCTGCTTAAATGACTGATACCATAGTTTTACTGTACCGTGACCACCCAAAAGATGTTTTCAAAAAACACTTCTGAGAAAGGTGCTACTCAACAGTGTTCTCTGTAAATTAGTGCCAGTTCACAAACTGTCACTAGGTCATGATGATAGACATAAACAAATTCAGAGTACCCATTAGAAACCTTCACAATAATTTGACTTTACTATGACATGTAAAAATGCAGATGTTTCTTTTAGTGTTTTTTTTTAACTGTACTGTACTTAAAGTATCATTGTACTTTAGTGACAAACTAAACAAAAAGACTCTTGATCCTTTATCATAAAAGATGTGTTCTAGAAGCACTGCTCTAGACAATGCATTTTGTCCTTTGTAAATTTTCTTTGACTATATAAAAACTGCAATTAAACTGTAGGAGATTATCTTCAGTAATCTAAGGTAATCTAAAGCTGCATCAAGTTTCTATAATCATTAATTAAACTTCTAAGCATTGAGAATTCTGTCTCCTTATGTCATACAGACCTGTGGCAAGGCCCATAGTGGCCTAATTACATCACTCTTTAGGTGTTACTCAAACACCAGACTGAGCTGTTGCCAATGGAAATGTGTGCACATGTTCTATGCCAGGGGTGGGAATCTTTTAGAGACCAAGTGACCAAACTGCAACCAAAATCCAGTTACTTATTGCAAAGTGCCAACACTGCAACCAAATTTCAATACTGGGGCTTTAGTTCAGAAAAACAACTCACACAATAACATCTTTTGTTAAAAAAAAAATATACGTGTCACAGGTTCACTACCACCGTTTATGCTATTTCCAAGGCAGGTCTGGGTCTCTAAAACAATGGGCATGCTTTCCATTTTTTTTGTCCCATTCTACTGCTCAGAACCTAGAAGTGGCTGTGCAGTCTACATCAGGGGAGCATTCAAATGCTGAAGCATGGCTTGTTAACTTGAAAGGAATTCACATTTCCCAAGAATAAATGCATCGCTCTTTGACACCAAGGAAGAGAGATACTAGATTTCAGAGCAATACAACATTGACCAGAAAACACAAATTTTACCAAAAATTAAAGCTATTCCTCAGCTCTGGGATGACATGCGATCCATTTTTGCTCTGATAAATGGAATGTACCCTCACAAATTGGTGTTCTAAATTTCTTACTAAGAACCTAATTAAATAACTTATAGTTTAAAAGAGTATAAATGCATAGTGCACAGCCAGCACGTATCTGGGTATCACCTGAGAATTATTACTTGAAAAAGTAATATACACCTATACTCTTTAAGCCACCTCTTTCTTGATCTCTTTTAAAGTTTAAAAGAGGATCTCTTGGTCCACTGTGACAAGAGTTTAGCTTTAGCCTAAACAGAAAGCATGTTTGAAATACAGTATCTCATCAACGCCTCGCACAGATCTCTCATATCATCCCACAACTAACAGATAACGTATATTACCTCAGACCCAGCAGCCACCCTCCGATTTGGTCTCAGGACAGAGGCCAATATGGGCTCATGTCGTAGGTGGTTTGCATATTATTTACCCATCTACTCACTGGGAATTCTCCAAGGGTCTATTTTATAAATCCAAGGTAATTAGGGTAACAACAACAAACTTCTGAGGAATTTATTAACTTTTCTGGAGAAACAGCCTTGCTGTGTTGCCCAGGAAGGCCCAGAACTCATTATTTTACCACCTCAGCTTCTAGAGTAGCTGGATTACAGGTGTGTGTCATCAGGTCCATCTAAGGAATTTTAAATCAGATACAGAATTACATCAAAACACAAGCCATACATTACCACACATTGGTAACTTTCTCAGAAGGTATTACTGATATTCTGGACTGGAAAATTACTTTAGGAGGTTGTCCTGTGCACTGTAGAGTATTTCACAGCACCTTTAACTTCTATCTTCTAGAAGCCAGTAACACCCCACCAAGTCATGACAATCAAAAATGCATACAAAAATTGCCAAATGCATCCAGAGAGCAAGATTAACTCTCCTCATTAAGAAACCCAAACATAAAATACTAAAACACAGGTAAGGCACCTTAATTCAGTTTTAAGGGAGGGAAGATCAATTCAGAGAAAAATTGCCTAAGCAAGTGTTATCTAAGAAGATACCTGAAATAGGGTTAGAAAGGTTCAATTTCCGTATGTTGAGTGCTTACTATATTTAAGGCATTATATTAGATTATGGGCATACTGTAGTGAACAAAGTTATAATTCTGGTGTTATAGGGATCATGGTCTAATGGAGAAGGTAAATAATGAATACAAATACAATTAAGATGTTATTAAACATTATAAGGGAATTGCTAAATAGAAAATAACTGGAGAAATGATAAAGTTTAGACACAGTGCTATTTAAGCTAAATCATGATAATGAGAAGCTGCTAAATGTGCAAAGAGAATAAACGTGGTTGGAGTTTTAAGCCATTATCAAGGCCACATTTTCTATGAGTAAGGGCATTTTAATTCAAGAAAAGATTAGTTACCTAGAGAAAAGTGTACAGCAGGACTAGGAGCCCTGAAAAAGCAAGAGAAGGGTTTTGTAAGACAGAAAAAGGATTCTGTGAAGGGAGGAATAAACCTTTCTAATGTAGATGAAAAATCATATAGCATCAGGACTTGACTATTGCTAATTAAAATGATGATAAAAGGTGTTTCTGAACAGTAATTGCTAAGGTGAGAAAGAGAAGTAGATACTTTTTAAGACATGAGGGAGGCAGAAAGGTGGGAACAGAAGGTCAACAGAAACTGTCATTTTCTTTTTTAAGAAGATGTACTAGTCTATGCCTGTATGATTAGAAGAATGAAGAGTCTGAAGTCAATTCAGACGGAAATGAGGAACTTATTGCAAGGTAGTAATAAGCAGGGGAATGATATTAGATTTGTACTTTGGAAATATTACTCTGATGTTAATGTGGAAAACAGAGAAGCAGATGAGGCAGGGGCAGAAGCAAGGAGATCAACTAATAGGTTATGGTCAGAGCCCAGTGAGAAATGATGCAAGTCTGAATTAAGGTGGTGACAGTGGATCTGGGGACCATGGACAGAGAAGAGATTTTAAGCGAACAGAATTGACTGAAGAGTCAGTCAAAGGTGAAGAAGAGAAGGCAAGCAGCTTTCCAGGTCTCTAACTTACAAAACTTGTTTAATGGTGGTATTGTTCATTTCTGAGGTAGAGGACCAGTTTCTAGAAGCTGGCAACAAAAAGAAAATGTTATATATACTTCTCTTTAATAGTCACATAGTGGGTATTAAAACTCTGTAACTAGAAAAGAGTCGGATCCCCAGTAACTTAGCTTTCTAAAACTCAAACTCAACTGTTTATTGTCACAATCTCCTGGATCCAGGCACAGTAACGTACTAATACCAATGTGAACTTTTCCCTTTCGTGGCATTTTCTGTATTTAGAATGTCTTCACAACCCCTTACCTTCCTAAATTATTCCTAACTTCAAAACAAATGCTATCTTTTCACCATTCCCAAGGAGGAAACAATATCATCAAGCTCTAAATGGAGAGGATTTAATTTCTGCTGCTGTATAGAACATAACACCTCTGACCTTGAATTGTATTTATGGAGACTTACTTCTCCACTCAGCATGGGGGAGCAGGATTTGCCTAATACATTTTTGTTCTTCTACAGATACAAAAATAGTCAATTACATTGAATACTACCATATATAAATACTAAGTGTGATACCTTCAAAGCACTGTGAATTATAGGCTATTCTGGCATTTATTTATTTATTTTTGTGATTTTTATCATAGTATTTTTTAAATTCAAATCTTTATTAGTACATACATATACATATCATCATCATATTCAACACTGAGAATTTGTATCAGTATATGACACAACTTGATTCTCATTTTTTCCCATTCTCCTACCCACCCTACAACCCTCCACCCCCTATATACCCCTATACACATAAGCTTTCTTTTTATTACTATAACATTTTTTTCTCCTTGTTATTTACTCCTACACTCTATTTCCTTTTAAATATTTTCTATTTCACAATATCAAGTATATATACTACAACTCATTTATATCTTCATTTCCTCATACCAGAGAAAAGATACAATATTTACACATCTGTGAACTATTTACTTCACTTATGAGATGTCCTCAAGGTACATCCATTTGAGTATGAATGACTCAATCAAAGACCACATCTTTATCCAGTCTCCAGTTGATGGACATCTGGTTTGTTTCCAAGATTTATCAATCACAAACTGAGCTGCTATAAACATGGGTGCACATACGTCGCTGTGATATGAATCTTTTAACTCTTTTGTGTATATACTTAGCAGAGGAATGCCGGGTCAAATGGGACCTCTAATCAAAGTGGACTGGAGACCTAAATATTAAAACAGAAACACTAAGCCTACTCCAAAACAAGTTAGGTAAAAATCTTGGAGACACAGGCTTAGGAAAAGACTTCACGAACAAACCTCTATAGCACGAGAACTGGCAGAAGAAATCAACAAATGGGATCTCATTCTATTAAAAAGCTTCTGCACAGCAAAGGAAACCACCAACAGAGCAAAAAGGCAACCAACAATATGGGAAAGAATCCTGACCAGCTGTTTCTCAGATAAAGGGCTACTATCTATAATATATAAGGAGCTCTAAAAAATCAGTCCATCCAAATTTAAAGACTCAATTCAAAAATGGGCATCTGAAACAGACACTTTTCAGAGGCAGAAGTAAAATCAGCTAAGAAGTATCTGAAGAAATGCTCAACAATACTGGTCATTTGAAAGATGCAGATGAGAACAATACTGAAATTTCATCTCACTCCACAAAGAATGGTTGCTATTTCAGAATTAGCCAGCAACAAATGTTGGCGAGGATGCAGAGAAAAAGGAACCCTTCTCCACTGTTGGTGGGAATGTAGACTCTTACAACCTCTGTGGAAATCAGTGTGGAGATTCCTCAAAAAGCTAGGATTGGAGGTCCCATTTGACCTGGCCATTGCTCTGCTAGGTATATACACAAAAGAATTAAAAGATTCATATCGCAGTGACATATATGCACTTATGTTCATAGCAGCTCAGTTTGTGATTGCTAAACCTTGGAAACAACCAAAATATCCATCAAATGGAGACTGGATAAAGAAGATGTGGTTCTTTTATTGAATGGAATATTATTTTGCCATTAAAAATATAAGATTGAGTCATTCATACTCAAATGGATGTACCTTGAGGACATACTCATAAGTGAAATAAATAGGTCACAGATGTGTAAATATTGTATTTTTTCTCTGGTATGAGGAAATGAAGATATAAATGAGTTGTAGTATATATACTTGATATTGTGAAATAGAAAATATTTAAAAGGAAAGAGGGTATAGGGGTAAATAACGAGGGGGAAAAGAATGTGATAATAATAAAGAAAAAAGAAAAGCTTATGTATATGAGGGGTGGTTGCAGGGCAGGGGGAAAGGGGAAAAATGATAATCAAGTCATGTCATATTCTGGTACAAACTCTCAATGTTGAATGCGATGATGATGTATATTCATAATGTACCAATAAAGATTTAAATTAAAAAAAAAAAGAAAAAAGAATTTGCCAGCAACAAATGTTGGCCAGGATGCGGAGAAAAAGGAATCCTTCTTCACTGTTGGTGGGAGTGTAAACTTGTACAACCTCTGTGGAAATCAGTGTGGAGATGCCTCAAAAAACTAGGATTAGAGGTCCCATTTGATCCAGTCATTCCTCTGCTAGGTATATTCTGGCATTTAGTAGGTCATTAAAACTGTGAGTTTAATTCTCAATTGCCACTTACTTTAGTTGTTTGACTAGCTCATTCACAATGGAGCCAAAATTCCTATGTCTCACTTGGGTAGTTCTAAACTACCTATGATATATGTATGACTATTCTAATGGGCAGCACATTCCAACAGGGCTGTCACAGATGGTTCAAGCATGTAGAAACATGTTAAACTAGTCAATTTGAATTTCTGCATATGTAAAATGGGTAGAATAGTATTGTACTTATTTTACAGAGTTGTTAGGAAATTAAAAGATAAGGTATATATGTTACCCTAAAATTAAATTGTAAATGTTACTTAGTTCAACTGTAACACATTACTTAGAAACTGCTTAGTAAAGAATATGAACTGTCATCAGATAAATTGCTATTTATTACCTGTTAGGCAAGTTTTTCTGAACTTTAGTTTCTTTTTCTGTAAAATGGGAGTAATACTCCTTGAGTTTATAAAGTTGTTTTACTAAATGGGATATTTTCTGGGTATATGACACAAGCGGAATTTTTACATTTCCTAAAACAGGACCTAAAAGCAAAAATTTCAACGAACAGCAATATCTTTAAGGAGGCCTGTTTAATCAAAACAGTAAATCATAGGTAGATTTGACAGTTCTCTCTCTGATATTACTGCTTATCAAAAGGATTTACAAAGCTGAGGATTTCAGAAATCTTCACTACTAGTTGGTGACATTCAGGTAAAGATTAATAGGTTAGATTAAGAATAGGTCAATGATTGAAAACCAAAACAACACTAAAAAGAGAAAGTGAACAATGCAAAACACAAGGAATGACATTTTGTTTTATTTGCAAGAAACAAGAAAATCCAGTGACTTTGGGGTACAGAACACAGACACACACAATTATTTCAACTTGTCAACAGCCCTAGGACAGATGCAGGCCGGAAAAGGGCTGGAAAGCCAAGTAAAATGAGAACAATATAGAAGAGGTTATGTGATCATTTATGATTAACATGAACAGTACAAAAGGTTCTATGAAAAATGGCTTTTGTGGCCAACTAAGTTTGGGAAATTCACATACTATGGGGGTAAAATTATTTGATCATAGAATCCTAAAAAAAATAATAACATTTACTAATATACTCGGAACAAGGGGGTATTTTTCTTATTTTACATACATTAAAAACTGACTCCCAGAGAGCTAAGTGATCTACTTAAAGTGGCAAAGAAAGCTACAATGGAAAGAGAATGCAAACTCTTATTAGAGTCTCAGTTCTACTTGTTTTTTCATTCTACTGATACCTGGTGATAAATAAGAAATAAAGCAAAAAATAGGTGTTCTTAACATTAAAAGCAATTCTGAATTAAACTTAGCCTATGATATACTGAAGATAGATTTGTTTTCCTCAATTAAACAGACCTAAATCCTTAAATAGTTCTGCATTTTTATTTATGTTTCTGTTCAATATTAGTGAAATACCTATCTGATAATCTGCCACTACCCTCTAATAATAAGCACAGACTTTCCTCTTCTTTTTTTCTCAATGGTCACTACAGTGTTAGCCACATGTTTAATTTGTACTTTCACTTGAGTCAACCAGTACTCCTACACTGGTGGGATAGGATTTGCTCTTAAAATAGGCTCTGCACATTCATCAGGGAAATGTGGCCCAGTGCCATGGGATACTTAAGAGTCACAAGATAATCCTAGTGCATCCTCTTGAACTACAATTTCACTAAAAGAGTTATCCTGTATTGGGAACAGTATTTCTATAAGAAAACGGATTACAAATTACAACACAAAAGCTATGTGAATTTTCAAGATTAAAGATGAGACATCAAAGGAATTTTTGTAGCCAAAGCAAGCTCTCTTAGATGATGTCTTCCTGGCCTCTCAAGGTTACGTATACACTCTCCTCTGGTGGACGTCAGTAGATATATATTCCACAGGGATCTAATTTTAGTTTGTAACTGGAACCAAAGGTCAGCCACCTACATCTGATAGTTCTAAACTTTTGCTCTTGTATACAGCAAGTAAGCAAGCAAGTGGGCAAGACTGGAGAGGGAAGGAGAAGATAATAATTAATTAACTAATAGTTGGAAATAAACTTCCTACAATTAATCACTAGAACTATGCTGTGAGTCCTACAAAACAGACCTATTCAAACAAAAACTGTTACCAAAACTATTACAAAAATATTGAACAGTTGGTGACTTATTGCCACCCATGTTGAAATATGCTTTTAATAAAGGTTAGAAAAAAGAAGATTCTGATTGGAATCTCTTTATAAAAAGCTAAACATGAGATGCCTGAATGCTCAGGCAGCTGGTTTCATGTATATTTAGCTTGATATTTATACACTTTGGGGATCAATGGTAATTTTAATTTTTAAAAAATATTATCTCTGTGAATGAGGCCTTACCTAGAACGGAAGCTAAAAATTCCATCTCTAAACTCCCTAATCACACAAAAATATTTTTCAGTAACACAATCCTTCTGGATATGTTCTATATCACAGTGATTCTGTCAGGAAGGCTAAAGATAGTTCTGAGCAACAATAATCACAATAGTTTGGGTACGTTTCTTTGCAAATTCGCAATACGAAAAAAGAATGTTTGCTTCATCAAGAGTTCACTAACAGATGTGAAAGACAGTGTTAAATGTAAATGATGGCTTACAAAATCAGTCAGCTGCCCTTCCTTTTTGAATGAGCAGAAATAAGCATATCAAAACTATTTCTTCTCACACACAGTATCAGCCAACTCTACTTTTCTTATTACTTAAGAGTTTATTTTTCAGAAAGTTCTTTTCACCTCATATGTGGAATTTTAGTTCCTTAAGAAGTTAACATAAGGCAGATACAGAAGTATCTTCAGTTACAGAGTATTCTCCCTAGTTTGATCTTCAGTGAGTTCTCTGCATAAACTCTAGTTAGATTATGTAGAATACTAACAAAGTTGGAAGACAAGCACCCCTACAATATAGTTCTCATATCTTAGTGGCCAATGTAAATCATGGTCCCATGAATCTCAGCAGCACTACTGCATTTTTTCAGTGTTTTGATGTTTTCCTTCTATCAATCTTTCTGGAGTTTCTTTATTTTGCCTCCACTGCCATCAACCACCCCCCACCCCAAGGAAACAACTCACTCTGAACTGATTCTTTCTCTGGAACCCTGGCTCTTATTTCTAGTGACCCAGGAATACAGAAGACAGGCAGGGGCTCTGATGGTAAAATGCCCTATGGACTGAATGTTTGTCTCCTACCCCACCTCACCCTTGTGCTGAAGCCCTACCCTCCAATCTCTCTGATAGGTAACCAGGGTTAGATGAGGTCAAGAACACAAGGCCTGGGTCCGGTGGAATTAGTGCCCTTTATGAGCAGAGATATCAGGTAACTTGTTCTTTATCTTAGCACACACAAAGAAGAGGTCATATGAGTACACAGTGAGATGGCAGTTAACCGCAAAGCAAGAGAAGGGGCCTCAGAATAACAACCAGCCTCTAAAACTGTGAGAAATAAGTATCTATTGTTTCACCCAGGCTGCGGTATTTCACTATGACAGCCCAAGCAGACTACAACAGGTATAAGAGAAAGCTAAGGTGTCTCAGCGAGACAGTTTTGTGATATAAGGGGTCCTCAAAGGTACAGGAATATGATACTAGTACAGTTGTCCCTTGGTATCTATAGGGGGGCTGTATCCAGCATCCTGTCCCCTATAACAAAATCTGAGGATGCATGACTTCCTTAAATAAAATGTTGTAGCATTTGCAAATAACCTATGCAATCTCCCTATAAACTTTAAATTGCCTTTAGATTTCTTACAATATTTGCTGCACTGTAAGTACTGTGTAAACAGTTGTTAGACTGTATGGCTTGGAGAACAGTAATAAAATATCTGCACATGTTCCATACAAACTTCTTCTGGTACTTTTGATCTGTGGTTGACTGAAAAGCATATGGGTAGGAAAGACCAACCGTGTAGGCATAGAAACAGAATTTTGGGTTCTTTCTTGTTATTAGTTTTACTATTTTCTGAACTTGGATCTGCAGCAACTTACTCAACCTTTCTGAAGCTAAATTTTCTCATCTATTGGCTAGAAATATATCTGTCTCATGACTTACTGTAGAGAGCATTACATGTTACAAAGTAAAAGGCATCTTGTACACTCTTGATAGGAAAGAGTACAACTGTAGCAAAGAAAGCACCTGGTCCAAACTTTAGCTCTGCCCTTTGAGGTTATGTGATCTTAGGCAAATTGTTTTGAAGTTTCTTGAGATACATTTCCATATCTCACCAGATAAGAATAACAACCCTGGCTTATAAAATATAAATCAAGATAGCATTTTTTTTTTTTTTTGAGACAGGGTCTTGCTTTGTGGTTCAGGCTGGCCCTGAGCTCAGCCTCCAACTCACATCACAGCAATCCTCCTGCCTCTGCCTCCCGGGTGCTGGGATTACAGGCCTGAGCCACCAGGCCTGGCACTGTGGTATGTGGTGCTGATTGCTGCTGGGCGTGAGTCTCCACACCCAGTAGTGTATGTGGTTAACCGGGGATCAAACCCGGGTCCTTGCGCTTGTAAGAAAGGTGCTGGAACAACTGAGCTAAATCCCTGGCCCTGCAAATGGTGATTTTAAAACATAAACTGCAATTTTGCATTAGTTTTCTAGATTCTACAATGCTCATTTAGATTTTACAGTCCTACACACTTATGTACACAGTCCCAGGATAGGCATACAACTGAGACTGAGAGCATGCAAATAATTCAAGGGAAATATATTCTTATCATATATTCTATTTTGGGCTAGTGAGCTATAAAAAAATGACTCAAGTTGAAAACAATGCCCATAATGTATAATAGCAGGAAGGTTGACAGTATATAAAATGAATAAGGAATGTTAAATATCTTCCAATATAAAGCAAAACTGTATATTGATAGGTTACAGGAATAAAATCTAGGGAATTTACCCAGAGAAAGCTTAAGTGTTTTGGACATTCAGTAGAAAAGAAAAAATAAAGGCTGAGTAGTAGGAAAGAGGAAGAAAGCTAAACCAAACAACCCGAAGAGACAAAGGGATATGGAGAATCAACAAAAGCAGACTTAAATTCATATAAAAGCTTCCTAAACTATGTTGTCCAAAAGCAGAGGGGCCGCTTGTGAACTTCTCACTGCTGACAGTAGTCCAAGCACAGTGGCCTTCACAAAGGACACTTCAGAAAGAATCAATGAGTTAGAAGACAGTACAGTCTCCTCACTACACTGAATTCCTCGAGGACAAGCCCACAAAGATGACTGATAAAGACAACACAGGAGGCCAAAGACCTGGTTTGATCCCCACATTTTCACTCATTAATCTTGACTTGGATGAGTACATCTTTCAGTCACTTAAAAGTGGAGGAGATCAACACTGGAAATGTCTGGTCAGTCAAGAGTCTTTTAGATCTCTAAGAGAATACCATGAATTGAAGGTGTACACTTTCCTTTGCATATGATCAAACAAGAGCTAACTAAGAAAAGATATTTTTTGGCAAAAAAAAGAAAAAGAAAAAAATCAATCTGAATTATCTAAAAAATCTGCGATACATCTAAGTTGTACAGGTCAAGCACAGGAAGCCTATGGGAAGACAGACATCATTCATTAGCCAGCCATTTTTACTGGACAGCACACATTTATGTACTGTCAGAGCTCACAATCAGGTCAGCATCAAAGCTTTGTCTGTATTTCTCATCAAAGGTCAAATTTTGGAAGCCTAAAATCAGAAAATAAATAAAAGTGACTGACAAATTACCAGTGAATGGCAATTTGATAGGCACATCAGCAGTGGAGAGTCTGCTCGGGCTTAATCATAGTTTCCCACTTGCCACTAGTTTAGAAAAATAATTTCTGTGGGCCTTTGTTTCCTCACCTGTAAAGTAACAGTATGCACTTTACAGCTTTGTTGTAAATGTGTTCGCATACCCGGTCCTGGAACACTGACAGGTATATATAGTTCACCCTGTTAAAGTATACAACCCATCTGGTTTTGGTATACTTAATCACACTGGTGCTTATAGAACATTCTCATTACTCCCAACTGAAACCCAACACCCATGAAATCATGATTCCCATCTTCCCCTATCTCCTGGCAAGTATCAATCTACTTTTTGTTACTCCAGATCTGCTACTGTAGACCTTCTACATCAACAGAATCACATATGTAGTCTTTTCTGTCTGACTTCTTTCACTTGCATTGTTTTCCAAGTCTATCCACCTAGTGCCATGTATAGGTTACTTACTTTTATGATGGTATAATATTCCACTGTATGGCTATAAGGAATTTTGTTTATTCCTTCACTAGTAGTTAGATATTTGGGATGTTTCCACTTGCTGGCCACTATTCATAAAATTGCCTTGAACATTTCTGTGTAAGTTTCTGTGTGGACATATGCCTAGTTCTCTATGAGTGTAAATGCTATGTTACTTATTACTTAACCTTTGCAGTAACTGTCAGTTTATTTTCCAAATGGCTGAACCACCTTACCTTCCCATCAACAGCACACGAAAGTTTTGATATCTTCCATGTTCTAGGCAACATTTGTTACTGTATTACTTTTTATTCTAGACATCATAGTGGGTGTGAACTGGTGTTTTATGGAGGTTTTAATGTGCCTTTCCCTAGCAGCTGGTGATATCAAGGCCACGTGAGTCTCTTCTTTGGAAATATTTCTACTCGAACCCTTAAGAGTAGGGGGAGGGAAGGCTACTGGAAATTGAATTCAAGGAGTGCTGAGCTACAACTTCAGCACCTTAACAACTTTATTTTGCGTCAGGGTCTTGCTAAATTGCCCAAGTGGGATTAAATTTCCAATCTTCCTGTCTCAGCCTCCCAAGGAGATAGGATGACAGACTTTCACAACCATACCTGACTCTTGTCCTTATTTTTACGTTCATTTGTCTTTTCTGAATTGACTTCTTTATATAGTCTAGATCTGTGTCTTATCTGATATATGATTTGCAAATACTTCCTCCCATTCCATAAGAGGATGTTTTAATAGTATACACTCAAGCACAGGCTTCTTTTAACACTGATGAAGTCCAACTTACCCATTTTTTTCTTTTATCATTTGTGCTTTTCTATGTTTTCTCCTGCTAGTCTTATGGCTTTACCTCTTCTATTTGGAACTTTGATAGATTTTGAGTTCACTGTTCCGTATGGTATGTGGTAAGGACCCAACTGTATTCTTTCACATTATGCTATCGAGGTATCACAGCACCATCTGTCAGCAGCTATATATTCATCCTCATGCCAGTTCCAATTCTCTTGATTCCTACTGCTGTGTACTACACTTTGAGATCGGAAATTGCTGAATCCTCAGCTTTGTTTTCTTTTTTCCGAGATTGTTTTACTGTCTTCCACAAGTTTGCATGAATTTTAGAGCTGGCTTGTCAATCTCTATTAAGAGGCCATTGAGCATTCTAAAAGGGACTGAACTGAATCTATAGATGACTGCAGAGAACACCGGCAATAGTAATTATTCCAATCCATGAGGTGGGATTTATTTATTTCTTCTAAAATTTCTTCTGACATTTTACAGTTTACAAAGTATGAGTTACACCTTAGTCATTATTCCAGGGCAGTGGTGAACTATGGTGAACCTATGTCGCAGCTGGCTGTTATCACTGGAAGTCCTAAAAGATTTGCCACCAATACTCCAGACCTGGGTAAATGTGTGCTAACTTATCAGAATCAACTCCATATATAAAACTAATTTCTGTGAGATATAAAAATGTTATTACTAAAAGAACTCTTCCCTTATCTCCTCTTTGTGTGGTATTATACTTATAATATTTAAATGTTGCAAACTCAACAATACATGAAAATACTTTTATAACTTTATTTGTGATAAAAGCTGAGAGAAGAGAGTATGTATATACTCAGAGCTTTTGTTATATTAGCCTTTTTCTTTTTTTGCTTTCCTATCCTGGTGCCCTCTCTTCAACCCCTCCACCCTATCTACTTTAGCTTTATTTCTATTTTTCCCTTAAATTTTTTCTTTCCCTTTTTTTCATCTATTTCTGGTTCTCTTGTCTTGTTCTTTTGTTGGTTACCATCTGGGATTACTTAGGAAGATATAGCTTTGCCCCCATTCACTTTTGTACTATTTTGGGCAAATATGTTATTCATATTTATTAATGGCTCAACAACAGATTATATGCATATTCTTTTACACGAGTGCTTTTTTCTCCTAGTTTTTTTTTTTTTTAAAGATAATCTTGCTGTATAATCCAACCTCGTCTTGAACTCATCACATAGCCCTGACTGACCTTGAACTCACAGGAATCCTCTTTAACTTTCTGAGTGCTTCAATTACAAGTGTGTGCTTCCATGTCTGGAATAAATCCCTCTAAAATCAGTTAAGAGAGGGAAAGAAATATGTATTTATACTGACTTTTACAATTACCTTAAAATTCCCATATGTAAGTATGTTCTTTATTTTTTAGTATGGATTTAATCAGTCATTTAAGGCCACTGTTTTTTTGGGTTTTTTAGTTTTTTTTTGAGACAGGGTCTCACTTTGTGGTTGAGGCTGGCCCTGAGCTCAGCCTCCAACTCACATCACAGCAATCCTCCTGCCTCTGCCTCCCGAGTGCTGGGATTACAGGAGGGAGCCACCACGCCTGGCACTGTGGTATGTGGTGCTGATTGCTGCTGGGGTGAGTCTCCATGCCCAGTATTGTTATGTGGTTACCGGGGATCAAACCTGGGTCCTTGTGCTTGCAAGACGGGCCCGGAACCACTGAGCTATATCCCCGGCCCAAGGCCACTGTTTTTAACATGAAGAACTTGTCTTCAATACTTCTAGTGAAGTGGGCCGGCTATCAACAAATCTGGAGATTTGTTTGTAGTCTGTTGTTATTTTTGTTCCTTTAACTGAATTTTCTTCATCAGCCTTCCACTGTTAACAGGTAGATTTGCTGGACACAGCATTTTAGGCTGGCTCTTCCTCTGAGCACAATGAGTTTGTTATGCCACTATATCTAGCCTCTGTTTCTGCTAAGTCATCTGTAAATCTTATAGTCACTTTTCTCTTGCTGCTTTTAAGATTTATCTTTGGCTTCTGGCATTTTTGCTGATTCATCTATAAATGCCTTTGAGTTCGATGACTGCCTGGATGTACAGGTTTCCAATAAATTTTGAAGTTTTAAGCTATTATTTCCTCAAATATTTTCTTTTTTCTTTTCAATCCTTGAACTCCTATTCTGGTATAATGGTATCTAAATGTTGCCCCACATTTCTCTGAGGCTCTCCATTTTTCTTTATTCTTTTCCCCTTGTTATTTGTCTTTCTTACTCACCACTGATCTATCCTCAAGTTTATTTAGTCTTCCTTCTGCTCATTCATGTCTACTATTGATTCTCTTTAATAAAATTTTGTTATTGGACTTTACTCTTCAACTCCCAAGTGGTTCTTTAAAAAACAACAAAACTATCATGTATATTCCTAGCAAGGGAATAGCACGGTCAAATGGGATCTCTAATCCTAGTATTTTGAGGATTCTCCACAATGATTTCATAGTAGTTGAGACAGTCTATATTCCCACCAACAGCAAAGAAGGGTTCCTTTCTTCCTACAGCCTCACCAGCATTTGTTGCTGGTTAGTATTCTTCATTTGATGTGATATTGTTACTATACCTTCCATTATTGTTTCTTTAATCATGATTGCCTTTAGTTCGCTAAATATATTTATAACAGCTACTTTGAGGTCCTTGTTAAATCCATCATCTGGTCCCTTTCACAGGCATTCTTTTTCTTCTGTATGGGTCGTTCTTTTGTTCTTTTGTATGTCTGATAATTGGAGATGGAAAGGCTTAACATTTTACACTGTGGCAACTCCAGGTATTAGTAAATTCTTCCTCTGTTATAGAATTTCTGCTTGCGTTCTCTCTCTCTCTCTTTGGCCTATTTGTTTAGTGGCTGACTGAATTATCTATGGCTTATTCTCCCTCTGTGTGTGATGCCTATACCCTGGATATGCCCATAGTTGCTCTGGAATGATAATGGCTTTGGCAGATAACTCTGACATTCTCTTTCCTGACCACACCCAGCTGATCACACTAACTGCTGGACTACTGTCCTCAACCAGGTCCTAGAAGAAACCTGCTCAATAAACTGACCCAATCTGTTACAGCTCTTTTGAACAGGCAGTTCTTAAGGTGAGTCTTTTAAATTTGTTCTTGCCATATGAGAATTCCTTCCAGCCATTTCCCTTCTCTTCAATCAATCTTAAGGTTATCCTGTACATCCAATGAATCCATCAATCTACCTTCAACTGTCTTTCCCTACAACCTGCATTATTAGACATGATCTGCACACACAGCTACGCAAGAAATCAATTCTTTTAAGAGCCAATTAGACCTCTCCGCTATAAGGTCTTCTTTTATGACTCCCAATGAGCAACATTTCTTTTCTTTTTTTTTTTTTTGAGGCAGAGTCTTGCTTTGTGGTTGAGGCTGGCCCTGAGCTCAGCCTCAAACTCACATCACAGCAATCCTCCAGCCTCTGCCTCCCGAGTGCTAGGATTACAGGAGGGAGCCACCACGCCCGGCACTGTGGTATGTGGTACTGATTGCTGCTGACTCACGCCCAGTATTGTATGTGCTTAACTGGGATCGAACCAGTGCTTGCGCTTGCAAGACAGGCGCCGGAACCACTGAGCTATATCCCCGGCCTGGTGAAGATTATTTTTAAAGTAAATGTTTTAACTGTCTGGAAGTAATTAAATGGTATGCACCAGGAGTACCCATCTCTCAGCTGTGTACACTGAGAATCGAGTCCTAGCACTAGGGAGCTGGAGGAGGATGAGAAGTGCTGACATGCTGCCCTGTCCCGCCAGGGAAGACAGCCCTACACCTGGAACAGAGGAAAGGGAGCCCTGTGTTCTTTCTTCACTGCCTCTGTTCAAAGGAGAATTTCTCTACCTTACTCCACTGAAAGGAAGGAACAAGTCTTTGTGCAAATACCACAGGCAGACTTCCACTTTTCTTACAGAGTCTTAGATTTTGAGTATATGTTTCCCACATTAACTATGTGCCTTTGGAATTATTTTCAGAGACTTAAAATCTTTACTTTTAAAAACAGTTTCCACTAGTCTCACTGGAGAGCAGTGTGTAGGCTCCCATACACTGTCACTGGGTTAGCAGATTAACTTATTGAAGGGATTTTCATATGAGAAAAGCACTTAAGCTTCTGAAGTACAAATCAAACAAGTTACTCTTATCAAAAACCCTAAAAAATGATCTGAAGATCATGGATGGACTGTCACACCATGACTTACAAAATCAGAGAAGCTGTTCTATCCTTTCTCCCAAGATTTAGTCCTTTGGTGCTTTGGCAAAACATCCAAAATAAAAAGTAGAATTTGGAATAAAACTTAAAATTGTTTTATCTGAAGTAGTACGATGAATTCAACCTTCCTTCTGATACACCTCAGCCCTTCTAAATTTTGTGCCAGATTCCAACTAGATAGGAACTTAGAGAGGAACTTGAAGAGTAAAAAGCTTAGATGTTTGGTATTATGTGTGTATGTTTCATTCACTTATTTTTTTACTAAATTGAGTTTATTGGTACATTTTAGGAATACATTTTGATGACATTCCTCCTTGAGAATTTGTAACTGTATATGATTTACCTTGATTCTTATTTTTTCCCACTCAATTCCCCACCAATATACATAAGCATTGTTTCTGTTTTTCCTTTTTACCATTAAATTTTTCTTATGTATATATGTTTTAATGAGATCAGAATACTGAAAATTATCTTTGAAGCTACTGGTTTCAAAGTGAGGACTATACTTACGTCATACATCAAAATATTCCCTTCGATGAAGACATCAAATAACTTTTGAGTCAATTTGCAAGGCCTAGAAAGCTAATCTTGTTACAGGTAAAACCCAGAGTTTGACAATCTCAAATAACTAACATCAATGTACAGGGCTTTCAGAAAAAGCATCTGCATCTCAAGCTATTCCCAAGTATGCAGTCCAATGAGGAGTGACACTGTTATCTTGGCATATTTTCTTTGGAAGAACCTAATGTAGAAGTCCCCTGAAAGCCTCATTCAGTCAGAGGTGGATGAATATGGAATGTATGATGCTGGGATTAACCACTACACATGAATGAGTGTTTTGGCACTGTCCTAATCTTGGTATCTAGATAGGATAAGAGGCAGAAAGAAGTGGTGAAGGCTCCTTGCTGCCTCTGCTACTTTGTGCACACCACACTGTTTCTCCTCTGTGAGGCTTATTTGCCATTCATGCCTGGGAGCCAGCCAATTATGGATGGAAACTTCTATGAATGTAAGCAAAATAAACCTTTTCCCCTTCAACTTTGGGCATTGGGTATTCTGTCTCAACAATGAGAAAAAAGTAACTAACACAGGTGTATTCAAATCTAAGGAGAAAAAATGAAAAGAAAAGAATATCTGAAATGACAAAATGGACTTTTGCAATCATACACATTCATGTAAGTGGCTCTGCAACTAAATAATACCTTAAACCTAAGTTTAAAAAAAATACTCCCCCTGAAAGTATATAAGGCTCAATTTTAGAGAAAGGAAATGATTTTAAAGAACACACTGCTCTTTCTTATATCTTTAATCACGCTATTATAAAACATTTTAGTACATTATATAATTATTATATTCTGAGATTAGTATAAACTATAATTGAAAAGTTTAAAATACTGAAAATAAAAATAAAAATATAATGTACAATAACAATGTAATATTTAGATAGCACCACTCAGTACATTTCCTTATAATTTCTTATAATTTCCTTATAATTTTTTATTAGTTTTACATGGTTGTGACTATACTGTACCCTACTTTCTCAGTATGGGACATTATGAGATGTACTTTGAGATTCTCTGGTGCAGCCTGAAGAATATAAAACACAAAACCAAACCATATGTATCAACTGCAATCACCCTGGCTTCTAACCAGTCTCCAAGCACCCTTCACTCATGGGTGTTTCTTACAGGTGCCCACTCTGTGCCACATGAAGTGGTGAAGGCTGAAAACACAAAGATATGCCAACCAGAATTCATATCCTCACCATCTCAATTTGACAATTACCCTTGGTTTTAACAGAAATATGAATTTAGTTGTGTGAGTTTGAAGGAATAAAATAGGCTTGAAAACTGCCTCTTGTAAACTTACTTTTTTTGAGAGAAATCATCATCACAAAAGGATTTATCTCAACAACTGAAGTTTTCCCACATTTGATAAGACTGTGCTTTTACAGGTAAAAGAACTGTAATTCCTTTACTTATTTTATGACATCTTTTTCAACTTTTATTGCAATTAGTACTCTTTACTGGGTTTGTGGCATATTTTATTTTTAAAGCTTTTATTTGCTAAAGATATGAATTTTTACATGATTCCTTTCTCCCCACCTATTGTCTCAGGGGGTGAAGGATGGTAATAAAGACTGAACCCGGGGCCTCCTGCATGCTAGGCAAACATTCTACCAGAGAATCACGGTGCCAGCCTACCCCACCATACCCACCTGTATGATACATTTGTTTATGTGTCACCAGGTAATCACAGTCTGCCAACTTAGTTAGAGGATGGAAAGCCAATGTTTTAATAAGCACAGGTGTTTCTGTCAAATATACAATGATCCACATGCACCTGGGAACTATTTGCATGACCTGCACAAACACTAGAAGTTATTTTCAATCCCACCACCCTCTCAGTACTAGGGATGGAACTTATGGCCTTTGCATTGAGCTATCTTCCTAACTCCTCTTTTGTTTTCTATTTTGCAACAGCTTCACTAAGTCACTAAGTTGCCTAGGCTGAACTTGTGATCAAACTTGTGATCTTCATGCCTCAACCTTTAACTTTATTTCTCCAGAAAAAGTAAGCATTCCCCAGTTGCTAATTTCCCTTGCTTCCTTGCAATTTAAGTGAATTTGCCTAACTGGTCCCTGAAGGTATAAAATAGAGATAAAACAAGGCACTGCATCATAACTTCAAGTATTCTGAAATGTACTTCAAATGGTAATAAGAAGGAACTACAGAGAAGTAAGCAATGACCATTGCATATATTGTACTAGTTAGAAAAATGTTTTCTGTTTGAAACTCCATCACTTACTACTGGTGTGTTAAGAAGCCATCATTTATGTGAATCTCAGTTTTCTCATGCATAAAGTAGGAATGATGATATTCTACCATATTAAAGCACTAATTGTTAGAAGAAAATTTTTGTAAAAAATAAAAAGCACTACATTAGTGTCAGTAACTAGATCTAAGGATCATTAATTTATAATCATCTTGAAAAGCTCAATGTCATCACATACTTTTGAAACTGTTCCTTTATGCTTCTTCTAGGTTATCATAAAGATTTTTTTACATAGAAAAGGTGAGAGAAATCTGATACTGTGTTTCTGAGAGTCAGCACTGCACTACACCAAAAAGGGATGCTGATGTTACCAAGCATCTGCTGGCAGAAGGCATGAGAACCACATTTAGGAAAGAGAAAAAAGAATTAGGGCAGCCAAGACATGTGGTAACATGAATTTCATTTATATTTATAGATTTCTGTTTTCTTTCCTGTACCAACAAGTGAACTCAAGACCTTGCAATTGTCAGGCAGGCATGGCAGCATTGAGCTATATCCCTGGTCTCTCTTCTATTTTCAGACTGGATTTAATGTGGACAAGGGTCAACTACTGTATTCTATTTGTCTTTATGTTGAGAATTTAAGGTGTTTTTAGGATGTATATCCTTTTGAGCTAATAGTTTTGATATCAAAGTCTAAAAAGAGCCTTTAGGCATGAAAGAGGCATTAATGGTATTAACCCTTGGAGACTTAAATGGATTTGTTTGCCAATGTTTTTCCATTAATGAAGATTACTTAGCCAGATCCCCACTGGCATTTGTTTACAACAGACCTCTCAGGAAGTAGAAATCTACACATTGAAGCTGAAGTAACCAGTAGTAAAATTACCCTCTCTAGAGGTCTAAAAGTCAGTAAAGGACAATCCCCCCCATGTAAGGATTTTTTTTTTAATTTTTTTTTTTTTTTTTTTTTTTTTCAGTATTTTGAGACAGAGTCTCACTTTATAGTTCAGGCTGGTCCTGAATTCAGCCTCAAACTCAGCAATCCTCTTCCTCTGCTTCCCAAGTGCTGGGATTACAGGCGAGTCACTACGTCTGGCTCTACAGAATGTGGGTGTGTAATCATGCCCAACTTTGTTGTATGTGGTTACCAGGGATCGAATCCTGGGAACCTTGTGCTTGCAAGGCATGAGCCAGAACCACTGAGCTAAATCCCCAGCCCCAACATGTAAGGATTTAATCACCTTCCAGATCAAAAAGAATAGAAAAAAAAATGCATCTGTACAGATTTTTTTTATTCCCTAAACAGCAACGTATAACAACTATTTACATAATATTTACATTATACTAGCTATTACAAGTAATGTAGAGATGATTTAAAGTACATGGAAGGACATGTACAGGTTAAATGCAAACACTGTACCAGTTTATATTAGGGACTTGAGCACCTGAGGCCCTTGGTGTCCTGGGGGAAGAGGGTGTTCTGAAACCAACCGCATGTAGATGCTGAGGGACAAGAATATTGGACATGGAAAATGTCAGGTTTTCCTACTACCCTAGAGGAAATAATCAGCATGCTATGTTAGTAACTGTGTGGAGAATTTCTCAACTAAAATGTATTTGGGGTGAAGGAAACTCTGTCTTAACATACTTAACTTTAATAAGTGACAGTATAACCAAATATCCTAAGTGATATGAAGACACTGTGAATCTATAGATATAGGGTGGATTCTCCCAACTGAACAAATAGCAGCGACTTTCTAGCCTGAATCTCTATCATGAATGTTAAACATATGTTCTTTTTAATGCTTGCTTCGTTTTTTCATTTAACTCTACCATTAGCACATAACAGTATTTTGCTTTTTATTGTACCACAGTATTCCATTATACAAATATCCCCATTTCTTCAAATATTCTCTAACTGCTGGACATTTAGTTATTTCCTGTCTTTTGCTATTATGTGCAACGTTTCAATGAATAGCTGTTTACTCAGGCTCAATCCATACATAGAATAGACTCTAAAAGTGGCACTGTTTAATCAAAGGGTAAAAATAACCTGTAATTTTAATACATACTGCTAAATTCTCCTCCCTCTAGAGACTGTGCCATTTTGTACTCTCACCAAATGGGAGCCCGCTCTCCAAATTCTAACTCAGCAGATAAGGGTTGGCCCTGAGCAGGACTACCTTGAAAAAACTATTCAAAGAGTACAACTCTCACCCACCCTAAAAGGTATTCTTTGCCTTATTTACATTGTTTCAACCCAAGAGAAGGTCTCTTTTAATCTCCAAAGTTCTGTTCCATAAATTCTTCCGGGTAGTTACTTGCTAAGCACTCTAGACATCAAGGATACAAAGATATGTGTGTAATAGTATCTGTTATCAGGAGTCCCACAGCCTAACATCTAAAAACACAGAAACATAATTATGAAGTAAAGTATACTACTACAGTTGGAGATTTACACAGAGTATTACCAGGACACTGAGGAAGGGAGTGGTACCCTAAGCGGGTGCCACAGAACTAATGAAGAAGGTACTGCTGTGGAGTGGAGGAATTATCCAGGTAAAAGGAGAAGTAGTACAAGGAACAGGAGTTCTTGGTTGAAAATAATATATGCAAAACAAGGAACAAAAAGGATACATAAGTGTGTATAACCAGAGATATTTTATATTACCAAACATAATACATAGAGAAAGAGGACAAACAAGACTGCAAAAAGAAGCAAACATCACTGAGCACTTAGGGTCACTTCAAAAAGCTTGAACTTTATTCTGCAGGCCATGAAGGTCACTAAAGATTTTTATAGCTGAGCATAACATGGACTGCTATTGTAGATTTATGGACAATTGAATGGAAGGGGATGGAACTAAAAAATAAAAGAAGAGTTAGAAGCAGGATGATCAAAAATTTGAGCCATCTTAACACAGCCTTAATTAAAAATGTCTGGGAATCTAGGTATGTAGGTCAGTAGTAGAACATCCATAGGTTCCATGACTAGTACTGGCAACAGAAAAATGAAGAGGAGGGGAGAAAAGGAGAAAGATGGGGAGAGAGGAGAAAGAGAAAGAAAAGAAGAAGGAAAAAGTGATATAGTAATCCAGAGAAGGTGTGAGGTAAGTTAAGAATGGACTGAAAAACTCTAAGGAGAGAAAGTGAAGCAGACAGATACTAAATGTAGCAACAGAGGTAAAAGAAAATAAGATTTCAAGGCATTATCAAGCAATAGCAACAAAGTACTGAATTTAAACTATCTTCTTCCTGCAGCAGTAACAGATTTACATGGAGTCTGTCTTAACTGTCTGATCTGTTCTTGACATTTGTGAGGTCAGGGAAGTTGTATGGAGCCCAGAAAAAAACAGAGGCAGAGCGTATACTCTCCAGTGTCAGACTTTACCAACCAGTAAGGCAGCCACAGGCAGCGCCCACAGGCAAGCACATCCCTGTGGGTATGATCGATCTCTCTCATAGTAACTCCTCTACATGTGAGTCTCTTGCCTCCATACTGCTGTGTCAGGGAAGCCAGTGTCCGAGACATCTGCTTACACATAAGTAATCTCCAGCACAGGGAGGATATGTATTTGAGAGACAGGAGTATGAACAGCTGCTTTCTCAAAATTTAACTCATCCTAGCAAAACTTTATACTGGCAACATTTTGTGCAACTTGGGAGTCCTGCCACCAAACAAAAGCAACCTTTAGGCAGTGAAAAAATGTGAGGATAGAACCCCTTCCTCTCCTCCGATTTACACAAATCAAATGGTTTTGTGGGGACGGAGTAAGAAGGAGTGGTGTGAAAGCCATACTAAATCTAGCACCTGTCTAGATTCTCAGAATTCCTAAGAAACAAACCGAAGGAAGACCAAAAACTAACAATCATCAATGAAAAGAAATCTACCACTTAAAAAGTCCAGGAATAAAACATACACACATTAACTTCAAGGTGTGAAATCAAGCACACACATGCATACACAAAAATAACATCAAAGCTTACCTTTCTTTTATCTTCATCTGTTGATTCAAATTTGAAAGTAGCCCTATGCTGAGGGGGGAAGAAAGGGAAACAATGTCATTTTAAATATACTGATTTTAAATTTTGGCTATATTTAAAAATGCATCAAGTAATACCCTCTTAAAAATATTCTCATAAAAATGTCGATTTCCATGCCTCGATATTCTTATTAAAGAGATAAGCATGTAAGCAAATATATAGAAAGTAGTGTGAAAAAACTACTGCAGAAACATATATAAAGAAGCATAAAGGCTCAAACCACTTACTTCCCAGGGAAATCTGGAATACTTTCCACTCAGTATACAGCACTTGAGTTGTACCTTGAGGGATAAATAGAAATTTGCAAAGAGGCAACTGAAAGCATCTAAGGGCAAAAACAAAGGTTCAGATGTGTGAACCTGTATGACACACTTGAAAAATAAGCAGCTCTATGGGACTAGAGCATGGGAGACAGGTTAAGAGATGGAGGTGTGAAGGAAGATGTGAGTGAAAAAGTAATTTGGACAAATTTAGAAGAGTCTCGCTTTTATTTTCTTTTTCATATCCAATACAAAAGCAACAGATAATTATAGACGGGGAAAAGACTTAATATTTTAGAAAACTAATTTTGTAAGAAAGTTTGAATCATGGCCCCACTTACTTACTAGCTGTGACCTTGAGCAGTCAAACTGTGTCTGAAAATAGAAGGTAAGCACCTGGTTCACAGGATGAGTATACGGGTCACACAACTATGGCACACCAAAAACCTTAGTGTTTGGTAAATACCAGGGAGGATGATGATGATGATGCCAACTGCACTGAGGAGAACATAACTGGTGGGAAATGTGTTGTGATTCTCCTGAAATAATTGGCAACACTTCATTTTCCATTTTGTAGCTAAGTAGAGGAGAATGGAATATGAAATAAGTTGAGCCATCCACAAAAAGCGTGGTGATACCCAAAAAATAGAGCATAGAATCGTCATTCTCTGCTTCAGTTTGACCCAAGAGAACCAGTACTCTTTCGAATTCTCTACTTTTACTTTGTATTTCACTCATAGTCACACTGACAAATATGTACTGGCAACACACCAGGAGTTAAGTATATTAAATACTAAAGATAGCATCACTACAGGTGGTTCTACATTGCTACATTTGGAGAAGCAATTTTGGAAATTAAATGAGATGGGGAAATGTTGGTAGAGAAGCAGTTCTGAGGACAAGAAATTGTTAGAGAGAAAAGGGTCATCTGAGAAACCGCACAGAGCCTGCTTCAGGTTCAGGATGTAAATCAATTAAAATGGATAAACAAGGGAGTAAGAGCAAGGATTAAAAAATTTGTACCTGAAACTGCACCTAGGGGACAGGTAACCAGAGGAGGACTGTGAGGGAGTCATGAGCATCGCTCTAGAATATGTGGACAGCAGTTCACAGGCCTGCTCTAAGGAAAGCAAGACTGAGGATGGACAGTCATGTGAGGAATAAGCATCCATATCCTAGGCAAGCTATTACTGGTGGCAGGACAGTACACTGACATGGAGCTTAAAAGGGAAAGTGACCTGGCAACATGTATTAGAAGCCATAAAAAAATGTATCCCCTTTGACCCAGAACTGCTACTCTTAGGAGTATCCTAATGAAATCAACCAAAAGGAATTACATATATATAAGCATGTTCCCTGAGGTTATCTAATAGAGTAAAAGAAAAAAAAGACAACCTGAATATTTACCAAGAGATGGCTAGTACGTAGTGCAAGTAACAATATTCTATTAAACATACATTAACCTGACAAAATGCTATAAAGCAACTAAAAAAAAAATGACTGATTGTTGGTATGTTATTTTTCTAATAAAAAAGTTTTAAAAGAATGAATAAATGAAAAAGAAAGCAAGTAAGCAAGAAGGGAAGGAGAGAAGGAAAGATACATTTTAAACCTGAAGGATAGGTACATGAATTCACAAACCTGAGATTTAGTAAAAACTACCACTAAAGGTAAAGAAGCATCAGACATCAAGCTAAAGTTATAAGTGGAGGCTCAGTAAAGGTAACTATAAATGTAAATAAATACTTGTTAATTAGAAATCACGAAAGTTCATTTTCTGCCATTCTACATAAAACATTGATTCTTTACATTATCCAGAATACATGTCTTTAATGGCTCTCCTCAACTTTTGAGGGTACTTACAGGAAGACAAAAAAAACCAAAGAGGTTACAAAAAATACTTTTAAATAGATCCAACATTGAAGTAATTTTTTTAGATGAGAATTTATAATATCAGAGGCTAATTTTTCTGCTGCTTTTTAAATGCAAGGTTGATTGTCATATACCACAACCTTATTTTTTAAGTTTTGAAAAGCACTGTCTAACCAGTATAAGAACTTAATTAGAAAATATACTCCTATGTGAGGCATTACAAACCAAATTCTGAGTATAACAGTCTATTTAGAAGCTCACTCTGCTAAGATCATTTGGATTTAACAGATGTTGGTTAATGAAGCTAGCTTCTTTTGTACTATTTTGATCATATTCAGTACTGTTAAACCTTATTTGCTCCTTTTCTAAGGCTCAAGTGGAGAGAAAAGGAACTAGTACTCCTAGCTATAGCTGCCTTTCTAGAGTTGTCAGCCAACAGTCAACCACCTTATTTTCTTTACAAAATTTCCACAGGAGAAGAAGTAACAAATCAAATATAAACCACAGAGCAAAACCATTGTTCAATTTAGAGATCAAACCAGCTAAAATAGCTCAATGACACACCAGATCCATTTTGAGGATGCTTGACTCTAGATTTTATACCTTATGAGGAGGCTCTAAAAAGCTCAAGCATCAGACAATCTTGAATTTGAGACTTGTCTTGCTGCTTTATAAGTGCAACCTTGGTCAAAGTATTCAACTTTGTGTCCTCTCAGATTTCCTTACTTTTATGTGTGGCATCTTGCACATAGCAGGTATTCATAAAATAGCCATTGCTGTTGCTACCTCATGGCCTCTGTGTGGCATCTGGCCAAATACTGACCTATTACAGACTTAGATGTTATTCTATAGATTTCTAATGTGACACTCAAACAGCATCAGTACAGACAACACACTGACTGGGGCATTCCAGGAACAGAGATTACTTGGAGAACTAAAAAGAGGTAACTGATTATATAACCCATCTGAAAATAAGAACAAGGCCCAACAAAGGACCTGTCCCTTCAGCATGCTCCTCTGACAACCAAGGTGAACTCAGCATCAGAACTCAAGCCTCTAAGTGGAAAGTTCTGGGGACAGTGGACTCAAGTCACTTCTGAGGTTCTAGTCAGTACATCCTGTGATTCAGGCTCAGGATGTAGCTCAGCAATACAACATATTCTTAGTATATGTGAAACCCTAGGTTCAATTCCTAGCATCCCCCCAATCCTATGAATCAAGGAATATAGATATTTACTATTTACTTCCAGGCCTTGATTACTATTCTTTTGTTGATAACCATGATAGTGATAACAGCCAGTCTTTCTGCTAAACCTGGTATTAGATAGGCCATGAAGGACAGCAGGAGCCTGTAGAGTCTAGACTAGAGCAACACTACTTCCCAAATGAACAGGTCATTCTATGACTAAGGTACAAGTAATTAAGGCTCAATAGTACCTAAGGGAAGTACTACACAGCTTCTGAAAAAGCCTTCTTTTCTGTGTTCAAAAACAGAACAAAGAGGGAAAAGATAATATGGCCCTGCAAAATGAGTCCAGGATATGGAAACCACCAGGTCTGCCATCTTCTAGCTACACGCTCTTGAGCCCATTTGTCTCTCTGCACTTAATCTCCTATTTTCTAAAAAAGCAAAGAATTCTATTTCCCTTATAACTTTTTTGGATTTTGTTTTGTTTTGTTTGATTTGTGAGATAGGATCTCACTATGTAGTTCAGGCTGGTCTTGAACTCACTCTGTAACCCATGCTGACCTTGAACTCACTGCAATCTTCTCATAGCCACTCAAAATTTTCCCTCAGCCACTCAAATCACTGGGACTATAGGTGTGTACCACCACACCCAGCTCTCTCTTAGAATTTTTTTTTTTTTAGGTTTTTTGAGACAGGGTCTCGCTTTGGGGTTCAGGCTGGCCCTGAGCTCAGCCTCAAACTCACATCACAATCCTCCTGCCTCTGCCTCCCGAGTGCTGGGATTACAGGCGTGAGCCACCACGCCCGGCACTGTGGTATGTGGTACTGGTTGCTGCTGGGTGTGGGTCTCCACACCCAGTATTGTTATGTGGTTACTGGGGAATAGAACCCGGGTCCTTGCGCTTGCAAGACAGGCGCTGGAACCACTGAGCTAACTCCTCGGCCCTCTCTTAGAATTTTTAATATGAGAT
>PVIR01002228.1:5914-105945 GCA_004026965.1 Petromus typicus
AATAAGGTGAAAGGGGACAATGTTGAGATTGTAACAAAAAAGTAAGGAAACAAATTTTATATATATGGGGGGGTGGTAGGGTGGGTGGGGCTATGGGAAAAAATGAGAATTAAGTTGTGTCTTATACTGGTACAAATCCCCATTATGGAGTGCAATCATGATGTGTATATTTAATGTACCAATAAAGATTTTAAAAAATTAAAAAAAAATAAATAAAAAAAAAGAAGTGACAGGAGGCTCTTTGTGCATTAATTCTTGAGAAGAATTAAGGTATGATCTTGATCTTTTCATTAAATACAGAATTAACCAATGTTGGGCTTGACAATACATACAATGAGTGTGTTCCTAAGTAATACACATTCTTTGCAGTAAAAATATTAAACATGCAAAAGTTCTTTACAGAGCTGTACACGCACGAAAGTGACTCAGGAATGTGTCCTGCCTTTCAGAAACTCAAATATGGCTCCGTGCGAAGAAACTCCTAATCTGTCTATCGTATCAGTACATTCAGGGAGACTCACCACATGATAACATCATCAAATAACAAAAATGCACAAATACACCTTCCAAATGAAAAACTCATAAAACTATTCATCTTACACTAGAATCTAACCCTACACTTCGTGGGGAAACCTGAAAGAATCATCATTAAACACAGGATAGATTTCAGATGCCACTATTACCATTTGACGCTGGCCTATAATTTCTTCCCAAGACAACCAAACAGGAAACAAAAAAGAGCAAATTGTCATTTTAATGCAATTACCTAGAAACACTCATTTGAAAACCTCTCCCAATTAAAAGACAGAGTTGCATAAAGGTCCAGTTATTAGATAATTAAATAAAATATAACCTTTTATACCACCTTTTATAACTACCATTTATGCAGTTATAGAACTTAAAATGGTAATAGAGAATATATTTGCTTCACAATAGCCCTGCCCTATATTAGGTGTATGCACAATCTAAATAGAAGCTGATTCTAAGAAACATATAAATATAAGACATAACAAATGAATATCACAAATGACGGATATTCTGTTTCAATTACCCAAAGCCAGTATTCTTTTTAAAATATATTTAAACAAAAGAAACAGTGAAACTGTATCATTGTAACACTCATCTTGCCACTATAGGCAAAAAATATCTTACCTGTAAATAAAGCAAACACTGAAGGGCTTCTCCAAGTGTAAGTGAGAGCGCAGGTCCTGACAACACCACTGACACAGTGCCAAGCCGGCCCTTCCTAAACTGCACTATTTCCTTTCTATGCAAAATACTTTGAGTTTGATTTACTGCCAGTGATATAACTACCAAGTACATATTCAAGAGGCATGTAGAAACCAAAAAATACATATTTAAATATCTATCCAACAATACAGATAAATCAGACACTGTTCTACCACCAACACTCCATTTCCACAAGATTTCACTTTATTTACAGAACTGCCCAAGTCTAATCTATACCACCATATTTAAACACAGTATGACAAGAAGGAATTAGAAGGCCATAGTTAATTATGAAACTGACTTGAACCATTGCAAATTTGCTCATGTATAAATCTGTTTGAATCTGGATATCTATGTGCAGTTCAGTAAAGTACTACAGTGGAGTTGGTTTGTGGGCAAAAGAATAGAAACTTACACAACTGTATGTAGTTGAGTTATGTTTCTCTTTGCTGAAACAGAAAGCCCTACTCTCACAGCGCAAGGAGAAAAGGTTGTCTAGGCTCACAGTTCACAGTTGGTTCATAGACAGCTGGTCCCAAGGCCAGACCCCACAGCAAAGCAGCATTGCAGAGAAGAAAGGAGAAGTCAGTAAGGTAAGTGACAAATGACAAACCTCTTCCTGTCCTTCATATTTTACCCAGTTCACTCATCTTAAGGGTGGGTCACACTCACAGTCATGGTAGGAAACCCTTAATCCTACCCAAAATTGTGCCAAACTAATCAGGGGACTGATTCAGTGGTCACACAGCCTTGATCTCAGCATCGCACACTAGATCTTGCCAGCTCTGAAAAGGACTCATCTATGATGGGTAAGGCTTTACAGGGACATCAAGATACAAGCCACAGCAATGTTTTCAATGGGATTGTGGTATAACTTCAATTTAATAATCTCATACCTCATAATCTCACTTTTTTAGAAGTGAAATAATATAAATTGCAACATACATGTCAAAGCAGAGGAATGTTTTTCTCATATATCAAAAATGCATTGTTTATAAGATATTTAAATATATAATCTACATAAATATGTAAGTTTCAAAATTCCACACTTAGTAGAAAGTTTAAAACAGCTCAACTGTCAGAAAATGCAATTCCAATATGTTATATAGCATGCATCAATGCAACAAGTTATTTGTCAAAATCTAAGGAGAAATTCATACTTTAATATTTACTCCATTTGGAAAAAAGCTTATAGCATATTCTCTTACTCATATCTGACAAGAAAAATATATCTTAATCTGTTGGGATGCTGATAAAAGATAGCAGAAATGGTAGCAGATATACGGTCCTTTATACTAGAGTAACAATGCTATCATCCTTCAGTCAGGAAATATCTATAAATCACATCTGCAATATCTATAAATCACTCTCACTATTAAGTGTATCACATGTACTCAAATTGTCTAATTCATTCTCTTTACCTGTAGGTATACAAGTGATTGCTTTACTTACTCACAAGCTTATTCTTTCTGACAAGCTGTTATAGTTCTTTTTATTAAATGTTGAACACGTATTTTGAAAGGAAATCCAATTTTTTTAAGAAGTTAACATTTATGGATGCCACAAGATTCAGCTTTCAAACATGGCCTGATCAATTTTAGCACCTTGAGAAAATGTTTCCTTCTTTTAAGAAACCTAAACAGTCTAGTTCTCTAAGAATCAATCATTCCCACGTGAAAACAATTACACAATACATACAGATTTGACTTCAGAAATAGATAGATGAACTTGTAACACAAGGAAATCATTAAGCTCGCTAATCATTTTACTGAGTCTATTTAGATGTACCATCTCTGAGCTCAATGAGCACCTCATTGATCAGTATTTTGGCTCTTGTTTCCTTCAGCTTATATAATTCAGTTTTTAGCATTAACTTGTTCCCCCGCTGATGCCCCATGGAGCACCTCAGAGCAACTGGAAACTTTTGATGGCCTTTATTACCTTCTTTTTTGTGTTGTTTTACTTGTACAGAGTACTGATGTTAATCACACAGTAATTTCCAACCTTACAAATATTCCAAGTTACAAACTTCCACTGGTGTGCTACATAAGATTCACAAGTGTACTTTATAACACTCACCTTGTCAGATTACAAAAGAATCCAGCTTACAAAGGTTCTTACAGAACAGAACTCGTTCACAAGTAAGGAAGTACTATACAAGAAAGACCTTCTTGCTAGTATGGAGATCTCTAGCTAGTGTGTGCTTTCCAGAAATGTACTCTGGGCATGGGAAACCATAAGCCTTTGCTATGTCCCAAGATCTGACAATTTTCATTATTTGGAGCATTACAGTGGGTTAAATATACCTATATCATACTTTTCTAATGTAATTTTGTACTTCAGCATCATAGTAGTTGCTCTGCATCTCAGTGGCTCTTGTTGGGGGATACAGAGAGCAATCTCTGTGTCTAAACAATCAGTATGAAGAATGACAAAGTGAGTGCACATGTGAAAAACCGTCAAAATGAGATTTTACTTACATAACGCTGTGTAACATTTCGTGGGTATGTCTTCCTGGGCATCATAGGGAGGGGGTAAAATATACCCATACGATTTTGGTATGTACACATGTCATTTACCATAATAGAATCCAGGCATGAACACAGTAGCTGCATGTGGAGAAAAAAGAAACCTATTTTCTGTACATTCATCCACTTGGCAGGCAAATAGTAAGGTGTTTACAGAAGCACTGAAGCAGCCACAGGTGTTTTATCTGAAAAATGTTCACTGTTAAATTTCTAGATATTTGGTGTTTGTGCTTTTAAAAGTTTTGATTTTTCTTATAGAAGTAGCTTGATTTAGCACATGAAAACTCAGACTGGTAAGTTTTGGAGGAGGTCAAAAGTGAATCAACAAGTGACTCATGCAGTGATGATGATGATGATGATGATGACGACTTTAACACTGGACATGTGAGCCCAAGTGCCTGTGACAGTGAAATAGAGCAAGAACTGAGCAATGCAGACACAGGTAATAAAGATTATCCTGGTTAAGATGACAAAAAAGATCTGTGTCTCCATATTTTAGTTTAAATGGTACAAAACGGGCACACAATCCAAATGATCCAGAATGATCTAACTTAGAGCTAGGTCCAGAAATATAGTGAGGATCTTGGAAGAGGTGACACCTATTGGAAAGAGTGTCAGCACTCCCATTCAGTCCTGGAAGTTGCAATACATGAAATACTATAGACGTTGTGAAATACATAAAGGCTGAAATGCAAGGAAAATGTTCTGTATGTAATAATAGCCATATTGAAAATGTCCTTATGACACCTCACTAGCTGAGCTGAAAGCATTCACTGGTCTGTTATAATTTGCAAGGATTTCTCATGGTAATTGCAGGAATGTAAAAGACTTATGGGAAAGTGATGGGTCAAAACATGGCACAAAAATTTATACCCTTGTAAATGGAAAGACTAACTATACTTTCAATTTAGGGATTTATCCTGAAACTTCTGTCTTCAACAAGTTATCTCCAGGAGTTAGTAGTCCAAGTTCTAAAGAGACTATAATAGGCTCTCAGATACTCATTCCACGGTCATCTTTCCTTCCCTACCATTTGTTTCTGTGATGCTTTTTTTTTTTCATGACTATCAAATCTTTAAGGACAGATGCTGTACTATGAATACTTTTGTTCAGCATTGTATCTTCAGAGATTATCAGAATAGCTAGAGTTTAATAGAATGCCATTTAATATCTGTTTTTACAATAAATTTTGAATTCAGTTTTTGAAAGAAGCACAAGTATTTGAAAATGGCCACTACTGTAATGGCTCCTAAGAGTCATAAAAACATTAATGTGAACGGGAATCTCACTGGACCCAAACAGCAAAATAGAACTAGAGTACTAACCATTACATGCCACCATATTGCAGAATATAACTAGGCAACCAACACCTTCAAATTATTTTAAAAATCGATATGAAAGGATATGACTGTGTTGATTCTAAAACAGTTAGTCATTTATATGATCACTGGTTTATCACAGTCTTCCACTGCTATGTCTAATTTCTATTTCATCAAAGGAGAATTTTTTCTTCTGTACAGAAATTTTCTGGATAATTGAAAGTACCCTTTAATATTTTTGTGGGTTTTTTTTTTTTTTGAGGGTTTTGTTTTTTGAGACACAGTCCCCGTATGTGGTTCAGTTCAGGGTAGTCTTCAACTTGCTAAGTAGCTTAGGCCTCAAACGAGTGGTGATCCTAGTGCTGGAATTACACGTTCCAGTGCACCCACCTGGAAGCATACTTTAATAGCTCCTCTCTAGTATTTTTAGAGATTAAGTAATTCTCTCTGAAGTGACTAAAGTATAAACTCAACTGCCACAATAAACAGCTCTAGGAAGTTGTTACTTTCTGATTATTGTGCATAGTTCTCCCTTCTCCCTATTTATTACCATGACTTAGTGAAGTCAGCGTACTCCTAGTCAACTCTTAGTTTTCTGCGGACTTAAATATCATGAGAAAGTAACATGGCACTGCACCTACCCTGGAAGCATAAGAGCCTGAGTTTAATCCCATATACCACCAAAAAAGAAAAAATAAAATAACTTTTTCCAAAGCGCAATACATTCTAACAGTCTCCATTGACTGAAATTTATTGGCTAAATCATGTAGTGTGCAGAGAACAGAGTTCTAGTTCAACCAATTGAGAGACATTCTCTATGCATCAGTGTTCACACACAGGTGGACATTTGCAGTGACCTGGCTCCAGAGCCAGCTGTCCAGCAGATCTGTAGAGGCAGATAGACTGGAAAGAAGAAAGTAGCAATTTATAGAGCAAATTTACTTGTGTTCCCAGATAGCAAATACAAAGACAATTCTGTTCCTCTGATTTCTAATTTTGCTGGTAGTTATCTCTTAATTCCTGTAAGTTTTCTTCCTTTTGTCTTCACCAAATCATTTTCAGGTGTTAGCAGCCCAAAAAATAGTTGAAGGTGAAAGCCAGGCTCTCACTAAAGTTCAGCCATGTTCACTCATCATGACTCCACCTCATCGTGACTCCACCTCGGCCAAAAGCAAGACTGCCTCTTCAGTCAATCTGCAGCCACCTGTCTCTGTGCATGCCTCAACCAATCTGCAACCAACCCCCCTGTACGTTTACACCCTATACCACTTACTATAAATGACTGTATTTTTCATTAAAGGTGGAACAATTCTTGAAACGCTCCTCAGAGTCTGCGTGGTGACTCTACACACTCATCCTACTGGTCCAAGTTTCTGTTACTCCCAATAACACAACAGATAGTAACAATAAAAATAACTACTTCCCCTTCAAAGAGTAGATCTGTTTCATTTCACGTTAATCATCTGTTCCTCTTGAGGTGAGGATGGGAAGGTTTACCAGCAGTTCTCTTATAAACCAGACTCCACTAATTTCAGGGTACCTCTGCTGAACTGTTCTCCAGGATGCATACAGGAGACACTGGGCCCCATTCACTTCCTATGGGGCCAGGAGACCAGAGAATCACAATATACTTTGTCACTGTGAGTATTATACTGTGTTAATTCATCTGGGATCATTATTTCACTCCAGCCAACACTATGGAAAAGTAGCAAGGCTACCTAGCACAGAAAAGAGTTCAAATTGTGAAAAATCATGTACGTTTTTAATAAAACTGATAATATTAACCTCACATATACCTTTCCCAGCTCATATTTTAATCATAAATGAGAATGTCACTGTGTTTGTTTTCATACAAACACTTAATGCAAATTGACTAAAGATGCTCCTAGGAGAACAAAATGACAAAATATGATTCTCCAGCCATCATCCCACCTGAGGAGACACGAACCTGAGCAACTATCAACAAAATGTCTCCACAAGAGCTAAGGAAAACAGGTAAGAGAGCCCACTGCCATGCCTAGCATGCATAACAATATTACTTGGGAGCTATAACTCAGGACCAGGAGGCAGGAAATAAACTTTATTTACATCAACTGGCCTGGTTGAGATAATTCCTCAGAGTACCAGGCAAATTGTCTTTTGTTCTTTTACACTTTCTACGTAGGAACTAATTACAGAAGCAGAACAAGTAGTTGATTGGCTATATATTATATCTTTATTACTGATTGATTCTAGCAAGTTCAAACTCAGTTTAAGAATACATTATTTTAGCATCAGGTTGGCTAGATAAGGGAGACACATATAGAATACATATCAGTTCTGGGTAGGGCCTGCCAACAGGAATAGATCAAGGGACAAAGTACTGAACGTTCCTTAATCTTAGAGTGGGCATCAGTTCAGGGCCATGTCGGCCAAGGAGAAATTTGCTTGGTCTGAAAAAATAAAACTGGTCAGAGCAAACATTATCCTGGACTGGTTAGTGTCCCACCTCCTTGTCAGCCATTTTTTTTCTTGGCAGCAGTAGGTCACAGGGGCACTAGCAGGTAGAGAAAAAGCATTAGCAACCCTCACACCAGTCCTCAGACCAGCACCAAGCCTCCGGGAAGCACCTGATGGCCTGAGACTAAGGATGTATCAGGAATGCACAAAATACAATGTAGAACGGGCTCAAACCCTGGGCAGATCGGGAGTGCTGCAGGTAGATATCAAAGTATCTCTTCAGCAGCATACCCAGTTAGATAGGCAGCTACACTCTTGACAGGGAGTTATGTGCGTGGCAGCACTACCAATAAAACATGTGCTTACAACAATAATTCATTACAAACTACAGAGCTCTGGAGATATCAGCTCCAATTCCAGAATTAACCCATACCACACTCTCTCTTTTCAACAAGACCATTGAAGAGCGTAGGAAAACAGTTTTAATTAACCACATTACCCTTCCCTCAATGCTAGGGACTGTAGCACAGAATTACTATCCACCTGGGGAGAGCAAGGAATAATAACAGGTTTTGCTTTGGGCCTGAATAAAAGCCCTACCACACTGGACTCCAGCACTAGGAAAATCTCACAGCTGCTGATGCTGCAGGCCATTGTCTGTGAGATGAACCACTAGATCCTTCAGATGCTAGGCAAGAACCTATACTTCCTATAAAATGCACTCAAGTTCTAGCCCACGTGACTGCTGAATTAATACCATGGATAACAGACAGATCCCAGTGCCAGCCACACCTCAGTGACCGCAAGTTTAAAGCATATCTCAGTGCCGCAATAGCTCTAACAACCCCAAGTGAAAAATTTAACAGGGACACTAAAATCGTTGGAGAAGAAATCCTGGAGGACCTAGCTCAGTGGTGGAGCGTCTGCTGAGCATAATGAGGCCCTGAGGTCATCCCTTGGTGCTACAAAAACAAAAAGTCAAATCCCGATGCCAAAAATACAATGAGCAAAATTAAGATGTTATAAAAAACATAAACAGCATAATTGACCAGGTTGAGTAAAGCCTCAGAATACAATGGGTTGACAATATAGAACTGGAAAAAACATAAAGGAGTGAAGTAACAGGATATACGGGTCAGCATTAAAAGAGCAAAGTTGCTCAAGTTCAAAAAGAAGTAGAACATGATCAAAGGATAGAAACCTTATTTAAAGAAATAACAGCAGAAGAATCCCCAAACCAAGATAAAGATACTAATATTCAGGTATAGGAAGGTCCAATGTCACCACTAAAATTCAGTCCAAATAACACTAATGTAAGGAACAAAGACACAAAGAAGATCCTGAAAGCAGCAAGAGAAAAGAAACAAAGAACTGGATAAGGCCTTCAAAATGCCTAGCAGCAGAGCTCTCAGCAGACATGTTACAGACCAATAAAGTGCGACGGAAACCTGCTGTGCTCAGTGAAGCTGTCCCTCAGAAATGAAGAGACAAAGATAAATAAAAGCATGGCTCTTTTCACCACTGGGCATTCCTTACAACAAATTGTAAGAGGACTTCAGGAAGGGAAAGAAAGAGTTACTAATGAGTAACACAGAAACACATGAGAATGTAAAACTCACTGGCAGGGCCAGGGACTTAGCTCAGTGGCACTGCACCTGTCTGGCAAGCACAAGGCTCTGAGTTTGATCCCTGGTGCCAAAAAAAAAAAAAAAATAACCTCATTGGTAAAGGTAAGTATGCATTCAAATTAGAATGTTCCAATCTGTAATGGTGTATGAAGGACATTTATAACTTCAGTGTGAAGGTTAAAAGACAAAACAAAATAATAATAATAAATTTGTTAAGGGATATACAATACAGACTTAAATTTCGATATTATATATTCAAATTGAAAGATAAAAAAGTATAGCCAAGTTGTTGCTGTCAGAGTTAAATTTTTCATCAAAGTTAGGTTATCAGTTTAAATGCCCTGTTACAGCTATAAGATGTTTTTGTGGAATTCACAGCAACAACAAAGCAAATATCTATAATAGACATACTAAAAATAAAAATTAAATACAATTCTACTCTTATACAAAGTAAACTTCAACCCAAAACTAATCAGAAGAAATAAAGGTCAGTATACACCAGCTAAGGGAATCATTTAACAAGAAGAGATAACACTGATAAATATATTTGCACCGAATCCTGGAGCACCTATTTTTCATAAATATTGCTGAACATAAAAGATCAAATAAACACCAACATAATCACAGTGGGTGATCTCAATGAGCCACCTTCCACAAAGATAAAAAGAATTAGTAAAGAAATATTGGAGCTGAGCCTTACCTTTAAACAAATTGATGTAGTAGATATCTACCGTGTTTCCTCCTACTGCAACAGAACATACATTCTTCTAAGCAGCACAGGGACTGTCCTATAAAATAGACCACATACTAGACAATAAGACCTCTTTAAATAAACACAAAATCAACCACAAAAGAATTTATAAACACCTGGAAATTTAAACTACTGAAAACCCGATAGGTCACAGAAGAAATCACCAAAAAATTAAACAACATCTGGAATCAAATGGCAACACTGGTACAAACCATCCAAACCTCAGGGATACTACAGAAGAAGTCTTGAAACAGAAGCTTACAGCAACCAATGCTCACAACAGAAAAACAAAGAAAACTCAAACAACGAACCTCAAGATACTTAAAAAACAACACAAACACAAACTGAATTTAAAGAGGGAAATCACAAAGATCAGAGCAGAAATTCGTAAAATTGAGACTAAAAAAATATATAAAGAATCAATGAATTGATGAGTGTTTTTTTAAAAAAAAAACACAGAAAATAAATTGTTAGTAAAATTTAGCAAAAGAGAGAAAAGACACCAATACAATTAAACATGAATAAATAATGAATAAAGCAAGCTAACAAAGTGGGAGACTGCACTACTGATCGTGCCCAAAGAAGCTATACAGAGTCAGTCTCACAGTTAGCCTGTGGAAAGCTGGCTGAACTCCCCGCAGATTCCACTCTCACAACTAAGACCTCTGGCTAGGACAGTACTCTAATTACAACCGCATATTTGTCTTCTCTGTTCCTGATTCAAGAATGCTTGGCCTTGTCCTTGGCAAGCCTCATTTACATTCATTTCTGTCCTGCCCTTGCATACAGCTTGCCTTTACCCCAACTGACTGCCAGTGAAAATCAGTGCCTGAGACTTGCCAGCGCCTTTGCCAGTTGCCCCTGCACTGTCATCCTGGCACCCCACTTTCTGTCTCTTAGTTCTGTCTTTCAGTTTTTTTCTCAGGCCTGTATCATATACCAGGAAAAAAATAAAACTTAACTACCTAACTACAGGGCCTCAATTAACAGGCCATTAATGAATAAGGAGATTGATATATATATATATATATATTTTTTTTTTTTTTTTTGAGACAGGATCTCACTTTGTAGTTCAAGTTGGCCCTGAACTCACTATGTAGTCCAGGCCAGCCTCAAACTCAGAGCAATCCACCTGCCTCTGCCTCCCAAGTGTTGGGATTATAGGGGTGAGCCACCACGCCCAGCACTGTGGTATGTGGTACTGATTGCTGGTGGACATGAGTCACCATGCCCAGTACTAGTGTATGTGGTTACTGCAGATCAAACTTGGGACTCTGTGATTGCAAGGGAGGCACTGGAACCACTGAGCTAATTCCCTAGCCTCAGATTGAGTTTTTTAAATCTCTCATTAAAGAAAGGTCTAAATTCTGAAAACTTCAGTGCTGAATACTATCAATTTTTTTTTCAGTTTTTTGAGACAGGGTCTCTCTTTGTAGTTCAGGCTGGTTCTGAACTCAGCCTTAAACTCAGCATTCCTCCTGCCTCTGCCTCTCAAGTGCTGGGAGTACAGGTGTGAGCCACCATGCTCGGCATTCCACCAAATATTTTTTTTAAAATAATTATTCTCAAAGAAACAAAGAAACAAACTAATACCACTTTTTTGTTTGTTTGTTTGAGACAGGGTCTCACCTTGTAGTTCAGGCTGGCCCCAAGCTCAGCCTCCAACTCACATCACAGCAATCCTCCTGCCTCTGCCTCCCGAGTGCTGGGATTACAGGCGTGAGCCACCACGCCCGGCACTGTGGTATGTGGTACTGGTTGCTGCTGGGGAGAGTCTCCACACCCAGTATGGTATGTGGTTACTGGGGCTTGAACCCAGGTCCTTGCACTTGCAAGACAGGCGCCGGAACCACTGAGCTAAATCCCCAGCCCCTAATACCACTTCTTTTCAAACAACAACAACAACAATACACAGAAGGGAATACTTATAAATTCATTCAGGGAGGCAACCACTACCTTCACACCTAAACCAGACATGTGTGTATATACATAAAAATTATAGGTCAGTGTCCCTAGTAAACAAACCTGCAAAAATTCTCACAAAATACTAGCATACTGAATTCAACAGCCCAGTAGAATGCTCATTTTCCATAACTAGAGACTCCTCAGTGACTCAACACAAGCAAAGCAGTAAATATGATCTATTGCAATAATAGAACGAATAGCAAAAACCATTTCAATAGATGTACAGAAAGGAATATTCTATCACAACAAAAAGTCTCAACAAATTTGTACAAAAGGCAGGTACTTCAAGACAATGAAGGCCCTAGATGACTACTTATGTCAAGAGGCATGGAACACACAAGAGTTGAAAGTTTCTCCCTAAGATGTGGAAAGAGAAAAGGATGCTCACATCTAACACTTCTACTCAACAGAGTACTAAAAAAGAACTAGCTAAGCAATTAGAAATAATTGAAAAGCATCCAAATTGATAACTACGTTTACACTGTCCCCATTTGCAGATTACAAATTTAGAAATCTGGAAGACACCAGCAAAAACTTTTAAAATTAATGAAAGAATTCAGTAAAGTTTCAGGCTACAAAATCAACACATAAAATCAGTTGTACTCCTATACACTACCAATGCACTATTTGAAAATTAAATAAAGAAAACAACCCTCTTTACAATAGCTACAAAATAAAATATATGGGAATAAGTTCAACCAAAAAAATGAAAGACCTCTACATTAAAAACTCAAAAATACTTTGAGCATTTTTGCTCAATGTAAAATAGGGTGAAAGGGGAAAATGTTGAGATTGTAACAAAAAAGTAAGGAAACAAATTTTATGTATATGGGGGGATGGTAGGGTGGGTAGGACTATGGGAAAAAATGAGAATTAAGTTGTGTCTTATACTGGTACAAATCCCCATTATGGAGTGCAATCATGATGTGTATATTTAATGTACCAATAAAGATTAAAAAAAAACTAAAAAATACTGATGAAAGAAATTGAAGATATTAAAAATGGAAATATACTCTGTATTCATATATTATAAGAATTTATATTGTTAAAATGTCTGTGCATTATCAATTTATCGGACAAATTCAACCACTATCAAAATACAATGACATTCTTCACAGAAATGTTTCTAATCCTGAAATGCATACTAACCACAAAATACCTCAAGCAGAAGAAAAGTCTTTAACAAGAGCCCAACTATGGACATTACTTTACTGGACTTTAAAATACACTACAAAGCTGTAGTAGCCAAAACAGTATAGTAAGTACTGACATAAAAATAGAACTTGATGGAAGAAAATACAAAATAAAGACTGACAGAAGAAAATAGAAAATCCAGAAATAAATCCACACCCAGCCAAATTATTTTCATTGAAGATGCAAAGACCATACGAGGGCAAGGACAATTTCTTCAACACACAGTGCTGGGAAAAACAGATATTCACATGCAGAGGAATGAAACAAGGTCCTAATCTTATGTCATATACAAAACTAACCTCAAAATACATTAAGGATTAAGCATTAAGTCCCCAATTATGAAACTACTAGAAGAAAACAACAGCAATACTTTTTGACCTTAAAATCTCAAACAACAAAACATTAAAAAATTTACCCTAATGAATAAATGGGCAAAAGACCTCAACAGCCATTTCTCAAAAGAAGGTATACAAAAAAATGGCTAATATCTTTGAAAAATACTTTGAAAAAAATCTTTGAAAATATACATATCTTTCTTCGAAAGATATATATGTTTGAAAAAACACTCAAAATTACTAATTACCAGTAAAATATAAATCAAAACTGCTATGAGAAAAAGTCACCTTAATCCTGTTAAAATAGCTTGTCATCAAAAAGACAAAAGAAAATAACAGTAAAGGGGTATGTGGGTAAAAACGTTTGTACATAGTTAACAGGAATGTAAAATAGTACAGACATTATGGGAAATACTGCGAAGTAACTCAAAACATTAAAAACAGAACTACCGGCTGGGGATTTAGCTCAGTGGTTGCAGCGCCTGTCTTGCAAGTGCAAGGACCCAGGTTCGATCCCCGGTAACCACATACAATACTGGGCGTGGAGACTCACGCCCAGCAGCAACCAGTACCACATACCACAGCGCCAGGCATGAACTACAAAAGTGAGACCTTGTCTCAGAAAAAAAACAAAAAAAACCAGAACTACCATGTCATTCAGCAACCCCACCACTGGTATCAAGAGAATGAAATCAATATACTGAAGAAACAGCTGCAACTTTCATGTATTTTACAACATTATTCACAAGACCAACATATGGACTCAATCTAAATATCTATCAATGGACAGATAGGTAATGCAAATACAAGCAATAAAATATTCAGCGAAACCCACCTATGACGAGCATCTTTGTGCTTGAAGTTCCAGATCGCTTGCTGGCCCATGAGCTGCAGAAGAAGTACCACGTTGAGAGGACGAACTTGGCCTTTATGAAGTCACTCTCAGCATCTACATCACCCACCAGCTGGAGGCCGTGCCAGGGCGCTGCCCATCAGAATAAGGCACCTTGTGGGCAGTTGGTTCACAGGAAGATACTGCTTGATGGCGAGTGTAAACACCCCCGGCCGCCGGCCCGGGCAGGACTGCCTTGTGACCCAGCTCTCACGCTGGCCGTCACGACAGGCAGCCAGGCCCTGTCAACACTCTGTCCTCTGAGGGCAAAGATGGCACACCAGTAGTGGCTTAATCTTCAGGCTGGCACTTGCACTCACACACAGCCACGGGCCCAGCTGGCCTTCCTGGGCTTACGCCCCAGCAGAGCCTCTTGCTCTGACTGACAGAGGGTCTGTCCACCACCTGCTAAAAGAGCTCCATTTCATCAGAGTTGAGCTCTTGTTGAGCAAGGCACCCTTCCGCCTTCATGAACTCATGAATTCCTCCTTTCAGGCCCTGGCAGTGGCTTTGTCAGAACTGGAAGCCTCACCAAGTCTGACCATGCTGTCAATGCCACATCTCATGAAGAATTTATCAACTACTCTTTGCCAGCTTTAAATTCATCACTTGTTGCACTTGTACAGAGGTTTTCTCACATTAATCAGTGAATGTGTGATTTCCTCGCTTTTTCACTGATGCTGTCACCTGCCAGCTGTTTCCCATCTGACCACACTAACAGACGTTGCCCCACCTCTTCCAGCACCGTGTACTCTGCCTGGTTAACACCGTTGCTCCTTTTGCCACATCAGCTCCTCTGATGGCATCTTTATTCTTCAAACAGTGGAGACTGTCAACTTTCCCCCACTCTGTACTCCAAGGCCGGGTCAGTCGCGCGAATACCATGGCCGTGCTGCTCTACAATTTCCTTCTTTGACTCAATGGTTATTTTCTTCAAAACCTCCTTAATTTCTCACTCTGCACATTCCTGTCACCATCATTACCACTATTTTCTTGTTACCACCATGCTTGAGCTGTACTTTCTTTGGAGCTATGCCGGGTTAAATAATCCTGTATGTACTGTGTGTGCTTAAAAACTTCACATCAAATGTGTACAGCCTGTCTGCAACTGTGAAATCAACTAGAGGGCGTGACAGCCACGTGTCAGAGTGGGGAAGACGGCCACCTTCGTACTCACGTGAGGAAACGCTCGGGTGGTACTCATCCCCTCTGCGGAGTTTGGGAACAGAAGGAGAATTATGCCAAACACTTCTCTTCACAAACTGAACATTTGTGACCTGAGGTATTGCTGTAGTAAGACTGCTCACTTGACCCTTGCCTCATGTATACCTGATATTCCTGACGTTTTTTAAACTTAAAAATATTTTATTCGTACATGTTTACAGTATATAACGATAACATTCATTGAGGGGAGCTGGCATATGTAAATAGCGCATTTCTATGTCTCTTTCCCTCCACCTTTTGATCCCCCTCCCATTTGCAAAAGATCTGTTTCATGTTAACTAGTTTTTATCTTTCTCCTCCTCTATTTATTTATCTTAGAAACCATGCGATATTTAAACTTGTGTGTCTGATATATTTCAGTGAACGTTATTATCTCAAAGTGCCTCCATTTTCCTACAAATAACTTAAATTTGCCCTTTTTATAGTAGAATAGTACTCCACTCTGCATTGCACATCTTGTATCCACTGTATGTCCTTTGAGAGAGACACAGGACAGGCTGTCCCATCATTTGGCTCTTATGAGTTGTACCACTACAAGCAGAAGTTCATGTGTGTCACTATGATGTGACTGTGTTTGACTCTTTTATGAGGGTACCTAAGAGGGGAATAGCTGGGTCAGAGGTAACTCAAAGTCTTCGTAGCTTCACACCACACAAGCTTACACTTTGTCTGTATGAAGTCCTTTCTCGTGTATGTTGTCATTTACATATCTAGTCTTTTGTCTTCTCTCGGCTCTCCGCCACATAATCAGGCTATCCAGGTCCGGGGTTTTAGCTCAGTGGTTCTGGCGCCTGCACTGCAACCTCAAGGGCCTGGGTTCGAACCCTGGTAACCACATTCAACGATGCTGGGTATAGTGGCTCACGCCTATAATCCCAGAACTCAGGAGGCAGAGGCGGGAGGATTGCTGTGAGTTTGAGGCTTGCCTGGACTACACAGAGCTCAAGCCCAGCCTGAACTACAAAGCAAGACCCTGTCTCAAAAAAGAAAATCTTCCTTCTCCAATTTTAAAGCATGTCTATCACTATCAAAAAAAAACTTAAAACAAAATTTTGTGTTCCTTCTATCTCCTCATTAGGCAAAAATATAATTTAAAAAACATAGACCCTTAATAATCATATTATGAGAATTTGGATACTACACAACATATTTATCTTAGAAATTTACATAAAGGAAAATAAATTCACCACTAGTTATACGTAAGTGAAAAACTAGAATTGCTAATTACACTAATTCCCCAGAACCCACGCCTCCATATTTCTATGTAAAGAATGGTGGATTTAACACACTGTTATATGAAGAGAAACCACTTCATAAACTATTTTTCATGACTTCAGTATTCCAAGAATATCTAAGTAGCCTGCACTTTTGATGACCCTGAGCATTAATGAACGAAAGCTTCTTAGTAAATGAAAGAGAGGAGAGAAGAATGATAAATATGCAGTCAATATCTTCTCATCATTTCTGCCCAGGATATTATAATGAACCTAATTAATCTGTTCTAACAAAAATACTTGCTACTATTGAAAGAAAGTATTTTTAAAGATATAATTCGATGCCACAGTTACATATTTTAAACTATATGCATGGCTTTGTTTTTGTTGAAATCAGATCATTATATATTCTTTTACTGTCTTCAATTTATAATTCAGTATCACATGTGATAGGCTACATTTCTTTTCAAATGCCACTAGATCTAAAAAGAAATCTAGAAATTAATGTAAAAGTATCATAAATAACCATATGTATTACATAGTCTTTGCAATAGTCTTTCAATACACAACTGCATTCAAATAACAAAAATTTATAATCAACCTACACCTAATTTACATTTCAGTATAACCTAGCTTTTGTAGTTCCATTTTAAGTAGATTTTTAAGTAATTTCTCTCTCCTTAAAAATAATGTCTTTACATAAACTGTTTACAATGGTGAATCAACACGGGCAGCCTGTTGTTTAAAAATATTTTAACGTCTGGCCACTACTCAACGTGTGTTTCCCACAACACCACGGGTGACTGTGGATATGTGTTCTGCGGGGTGACTTTGTACGTCCTCCACGTAGCCCCCACGGGCAGTGCTGGCAGTCATGACCCATCTGCTCACTACTGGCAACTAGAAAACTTCTAATGAAGACAGATGTGGGTCACCCTGTACAAGCAGGCTGCAGGGTGTTAATGAATCCACTTAATGGTCACTACCTGCCACTCTTCACTGATTGATGACATAAAAGGTTCAGTTTGAAAAGCAAAGATGGGTATTTCAGGTACTCATTAGTCTTACCAAGACATGGCTCTCTTGTACAAACTTATTCCTCTATACTATCTGAAAAATTCTTATACTGATATTTATTAAACTTGTACTTTTACAAAATAACCTTGTGAGAAATTAATTTCTTCCCAAATTTCTCTACCAACTGACTCAAAAACTACCAACTCCATACTGTAATACAGCAATACTATACATATGAAGCACAAAGGTAATATTTTCCTCTCAGAAAATTCTTTAGGCACATTTGGATATAATTGTATAATCAGTTATCAGTCTCCCAGAAATGCTATTTGTAAAGTACTCTTGTCACTAGCTTCTTCAAAAGACAGTTGTTGTTTCACTTAATTCCAAAAGAATTTATGAAATATTTATATAACTATAAAAAACCTGTAGAGATAATCACTTTATTTTGTGAAATACACTGTGGATAAGACTCAAGAACTGTAACTTATGGAGTGGTGTCTCAAAATAAAATCTGAATTACATTTTATCTAGGCTGTTAAATAAAGTGGTTTTTATAAAAAATAGTATATGAAAACTAAATGCACACAATCTAAAATTGAAAATGTAAAATTTTTAAATGCATGTTTTATATATAAATAAAATTATGAGAAATATTGTTAAATGTAAGATAATTTTCATTGTTTGAAGAAGTTTATGAATTTTATGTAAGATAACCTATTGTTGCTTTAGTCACAAAGGGGCTATTTTATGCTTTTACAAATCAGTTTACTACAGTAGGAAACCATTACTGTGATTACCCAGTAACATTAACAGTCTCAAGTCATGTGAACATTCATACAACAAACATACATATGCATACACACATACTACCCTAATAACTTTGTAGAGATAGCAGGTATTTCTTTAAGCAAAAATCTAAAATATTCAATAAAAAAATGTGAGTTTTCAAAAGGAAAAGAGAACAGAATCTCTTAATTTAAAATTTGGCAAATTTAATACATGAATTTAAACACAATGTTGAAATCATAACATGAGACTGAGTAAACACTAGTTACATTCATACAGAAGCTGTTAGCTCACTCTCGCAATTTCCATCTTAGATAATGTATGGAAGTAAATTATCTGAGGTTTCTTCAAACACTATTAAGACCATATAATTTAAAAAGTAGACAGATTTTCTTTAAATAGGAACAAATTTTATTTATGTAATGACTTAAATGCAGTAAGTGGCTATAAGCATTATTTTATAATCCAATACAGTAAGAATGATTATAACTCCATTTTATAATTTAAAAACTCAAGTACTTTTCAGCATCTACCCTTAGTAACAGATGAAGCAAGATTTCACATCCATATTTTTAATTTATAATCACCCTGTCTTTCCTTCTCATACTACAAAGTTGAAACTGTGTTCTAGTTGATTAAAACCATCGTTGTGTCTTATTTTTTGTTTGTTTGTTTTTTGGTTTTGGGGTTTTTTTGAGACAGGATCTTGTTTTATACTTCAGGCTGACCCTGAGCTCAGCCTCCAACTCACATCACAGCAATCCTCCTGCCTCTGCCTCCCAAGTGCTGGGATGACAGGCATGAGCCACCACACCTGGCACTGTGGTATGTGGTACTGGTTGCTGCTGGGGTGAGTCTCCATGCCCAGTATGGTATGTGGTTACCGGGGATCGAACCCAGCCCCTTGTGCTTGCAAGACAGGCACCGGAACCACTGAGCCAAATCCCCAGCCCCCCGTTGTGTCTTGTTTTACAGCAAAATTGTACTGATGTAACAGCCTTTATTCAGCTAGCCTGGCCTATGAAACAATCTACATACCAAAAAGCAAAAGATCCTCCTATGAATCAAAAATATTTAACAGACAAAAAACTTAAAGTTTTATAAATTTCCTCATAGTTGAAGTGTCCGGGAATTTCATTCATATTACATTCGATTGTTTCTAACCTAAGAATGTTTAGAGTTTAAGACTCATCTCATCCACTCAAAACTGAAAATGAGGAGAACAGAGGCCCCCATAAACCAGAAGTTCAGTGGCAAATCTGGTGTCTGAGCCAACACACAGCTGCCTCACCTGCCCGGCGAGCCTGGGCTTGGCTTGGCCCCCGACCCAGCGCCTCTGGGGACCTCGGGACAAGTACTTTTCCGGTTCCACCACGCCTGGCTTCTACCCTGCCTAGTCTGGAGCTTCATGGACCATTCGTAATGGGAGAAACCTACCAACTCAGGGGCCCGTCAGGAATGAGGGCCCATCCTGAGGTGCTGGGATTCCATCGTAGCTAACAAATAGTGCTGGAAGACTGGGCTCCTCCTGCCAGAGATTAAAGCCAAATCCATGTCTTTCACCAGCACCAAACTAAATCAAAATGGATTACAAACCTAAATATTAAAACAGAAATATTAAGCCTGCTGGGAAACAGGTTAGGTAGAACTCTTGGAAACATCGGCATAAGGAAAACCTTATGATCAAAACCTCAGTAGCACAAGAACTAGCAAAAAGAATCAACAACTGGGATCTCACCTATTAAAAAGCTTCTGCGCAGTAGGAGAAACCACTAGCAGAGCAAAAAGACAACCTACCATTCAGGAAGACTTTTACCAGCTGTTCCTCAGGCAAAGGACTACTAACTACAATATATAAAGAACTTAAAAAATCAGCCCCCCAAATTTAAAGACCCAATACAAAAATGGGAATCTAAATTCAGCAGATATTTTTCAGATGAAGTAAAAGCAGCAAAAAACATGAAAAATGTTCAACATCACTAGTCAAAAGATGCAGTGAAAACAATACTGAGTATCCATCTCACTCCACAAAGAATGGCTGCTATCAAGAAATCAACCCAAAAAATGCTGGTGGCAGTTACAAGAAAGGAACCTTCTCCACTGTTGATGGGAGTGTAGACCGGTGCCACCACTGTGGAGATCACTAGAGAGATTCCTGAATAACAAGGGTTAGAGGTCCCATTTGACCTGCTATTTCTCTGCTAGATATATACACAAAAGAATTAAAGGTACCATACCACAGCATCATATGTGCAGCCATGATGATAGAAGCACAGTTTTTAATAGTTAAATCTTACAAACAGCCCAAATACCCATTAACTGGAGACTGCATAAAGATGTAGTATTATTCTAAAATGGAATATTACTCAGCCAAAAAGAAAAGTAAATTAGAGATACTCATGTTTAAATGGATGTACCTTGAGGGCATTCTCATAAATGAAATTAACAGGACTCAGGTGTGTAAATATCATGTTATTTCTCTAGTATCCAAAACTGAAGGTATAAGCGAGGTCCGGAATATATGATGGGTGTTATGAAATAGGAAGAAAGTGTTCAAAAGGGGAAAGGGGTGGGGCAGGTGAAAGCAAAGAAAGAAAAGAAAAAACTGATAGTAAAAAGGAATAAATGGAAGCAAAGTTATGCATATAGAAGGTTAGGGGTTTTAGGAAGGACAGGGGATGGGAAAAAAAGACAATCAAGATACATAGTGGAGGGCCAGGGAGTTAGCTCAGTGATTCCAGCGCCTGTCTTGCAAGCGCAAGGACCCGAGTTCGATCCCCGGTAACCACAGACAACAATGCTGCATGTGGAGACTCACGTACATCAGCAGTCAGCACCACACACCACAGTGCCGGGCGTGGTGGCTCACGCCTGTAATCCTGGCACTCGGGAGGCAGAGGCAGCAGGATTGCTGTAAGTTCAAGGCTGAGCTCAGGGCCAGCCTGAACTACAAAGTGAGAGTTTGTCTAAAAAAAAAAGATACATACTGTATAAGTACAAATTCTCAATCATGAATGTGATCATATTATGTATCTAATATGTACCAATAAATTCAAAAAATAAACAAATTGAAATAATATCCCACACCCTAACAGAGTAAAATGTAATAAAGCCAGAAATCAACAGCAAAAGAAACAATAGAAAATATATAAACATTCCAAAATTAAATAGATTCTTGATCAATGGTCTTACAGGAAATCAGGAAGTAATTTAATAATTCTTAAAATCAAATCATAATGGATATAAATCATATGAGAATCTGTGGGGCATTATGAATGCAATAATAAGAAGACAGTTTATACTTATGAGTACCAACATTTAAAAAACAGCAATATCAAATAATCTAATGATATATCCCTAGGTATTAGAAAAACAAGAATAACTGAATTCTAAAGCCTGTAAATTAAAGAAGATCAGAGCAAGAACAAATGAAATCGAGTCTAAAAATTAAAAAAAACAAAGTATCAATGAATCCAAATGTTAGTTCTTTAAATAAGATAAACAATATTGATAAACCCTTAGCCAAACTTAACAAAACAGTGGAAGATCTACATTAAAGAAATAGAGATGAAAAAGACAAAATGACAATGGTATCTTTGAAATCCAGAGAAAACTTATATTCCAACAAACTAGAGAGTAAAAGAAATGGATAAATTTCTAGATACATATGGCTATCCAAAATCGAACAAAACAAACACAGAAAAAGCTTAAATAGACCAATAACAAACAATCAGTTTAATATAGTAATAAATACTCTACCAATGAAGAAAAGCCCAGAAACTAATGATTTTACCATGCCTGTTGACAAGAACACCAATATTCCTCAAACTTTTCCACACAGTTGATAGGGAAAAATAGCTTCCAAACTCATTGTCTGAAGTCAGTGTCACCTGACACTCAAAATGGATAAGAACTCAACAATAACCACAGGCCAAGAATCTTGATCAACATGACTGCAAAATCTTCCATCAGATCCCTTCCATTTGATAACACATTAAAATGACCATTCTCCCCAACCAGGTTGGTTTTACCCATCAACGCATAATATATTATGCAAGTCAGTAAATGCAATGCACCAATTAAATAAAATCAAGGATAAAATCAAATAATCATCTCCAAAGATGCACAAATAGACTCTGACAAAACCCATCATCCCTTCATGATATAAATGAGGAAAATCAGTAGACAAGGGCCTTACCTCAGAATGACAAAAGCTATATATGATAAAGTCACAGACAATACCTTACAAAACAGGAAAACTGAAACCATCATTGCTATGGTCAGGAGGAAGGTGAGGGCATTCACTCTCACCACTCCTATCCAATCCCATCTCCAAAACTTCAGAAAGGGAGCCGGGGAGTTAGCTCAGTGGTTCCGGCGCCTGTCTTGCAAGCACAAGGTCCGGGGTTCAACCCCCGGTAACCACATACAATACTGGGTGTGGAGACTCATGCCCAGCAGCAATCAGTACCACATACCACAATGCCAGGTGTGGTGGCTCACGCCTGTAATCCCAGCACTCGGGAGGCAGAGGCAGGAGGACTGCTGTAATGTAAATTGGAGCTGAGCTCAGGACCAGCCTTGAACTACAAAGCGAGGCTCTGTCTCAAAAAAAAAAAAAAAAAAAAAAAAAAATTCAATAAAGACTAACAGTAAAATATTGTCTTGTTGGGACACAAAATTGAGACATCTAAAAAATAACAACTTGGTGAAGAAAAAAATGGAAATTTCTGGAAATTGGGAGGAAAATAAAAGAAAAAAACAGAAATTACAGAGAAGCTGGAAAAATAGAGTACAATGCAGATCAAAAAATTAGGAAGTCAAGAAAGTTAAATCTAACTCCCAGCAAGGGGGACTTGACTCCTACTAATACTCACAGAGGGTCGGTAGCTCCAAGAAACAACAAACCTGACTAAGATGCTAGCTCCCAAGAAAGGACTATGACTACTATAAACTGAGGAAGCAGGTTGGAGTAACACTCTGAAAACGACTTCTTCAGAATGGCAGGCTGGAGTTGGAAAGAATAAATCTGGTACAGTAGCCACCATATTTGACAGTGTTTAATTAGAAGTCATTTGGAGAAGGAGCTGACTGTCCATACAACTACAGAGCAACTACACGTGGACAGGGTATGGGGTCAGATAGTTTGCTGGATGAAAGGCCAGTACTTTCAGACCACTGAAAAAAAGGACATGGGGGTATGATCCAGGGACAGACCTTGCTCACCAGGTTCCAGCAAGTTCCGGTGGGAGGAAGGGACTTTGCGCCCCATAAAACAGACAAGGAACAAAGAGTCCATGGGTCCTCCACCTTCCTGGAGCCCTTTACCTCGATTCTTATCGGGGTAGCTATCCACCTTCCCTTTTGTCTTCCTTTCCAACAAAATGTTCCTTTTCTTAAACTTTGTATCTTTAATGCATTACTGATGTGGAGTTGATGATTCCAATGAGCTGCTGATCCTAACAGAACATCAGTAGTCATCCCGAGGTTGCAGTGCTAGTGCAAGGAAAAAATTTACAGAAGTCAAAGCAGAAATTAGTGAATTGAAATTAAAATAACAATGCAAAAGAATCAATGGAGTGAAGTGCTCATTCTGTGAAGGAAATAATAAAGTAAATTATTAGCCATTCCCTTTAATGAATATTAATGCAAAAATCCTCAGCAAGATTCTAGTGAACAAAATGCAAGAAATCATTGAAAAGCTTATGCATCATGACTGAGTAGGCTTCAGCAAGGGATGCAAGAAAGGCTAAACATATGCACACTGATAAATATTATATACCTCATAAATGAAACAATGAAGATCACATGATCATCAGGACAGACACAGAAAAAGCCTTTGATAATATTCAAATACCTTCTATGATAAAAAAGAAACATTTGTAAATAAGGATCATATCTCAGCTTAATAAAAGCTATTTACGACAAACCTACTACCAGCATCATATAAATAGGGAAAACCTGAAAGTTTTTCCTCTAAAATCAGGAACAAGACAAAGATGCCTGCTATCACCACTCCTGTTCAATATAGTTCTCAAAACATTAGCCAGAGCAGTCAAGGGAGGGAAAGATAGATAAGTACCAGCAGGGAAGCAATTATCATTATTTACAGATGACATGATTTTTTATATAAAGACCCAAACATTTTGACCCAAACAACTGCTAAGGTCAAAAACCAAATCCAGCAATACAGCAGAATACAAGATCAACAGGTAAAAATCATTAGCATCCCTGCACATCAACAATGAACTAAATAAGAAATTAAGAAAACAATACCATTCACAGAAGCATCGAGAAAAATTATAAACTTATGAACTGAACTAACCAAGGAAGTGAAAGACTTCTATAATGAAAACTACAGTTCCCTGAAAAAAGGAAATAGAAGATTTAGAAAATGAACACATATTCCCCTATTCCTGGATCAGCAGAATTAATCTTGTCAAAATGGTCATATTTTTAAAACTAACATATAGATTTGATACAATTCCAGTCAAAATATGAATAGCATTAGTCATAGAAATAGATAAAACAATCATCAAATTCATATGGAACCAAATGGCAAAAGCAATCCTAGGTAATAGCACAAAGCAAGAGACATCACAGTCCCAGATTTTGCGTTGTATTACCTAACTACAGTGATTAAAACAGCGTGACACTGGCACCAAAACCAACATGAGCAACACGGGACACAGCCACAACTCCAGGTACATTCAGTGATCTAATCTTCCTCAAAGGGGCCAACAGCAGAAGGAAGGAAAGACAGCAAAGCTGACTAAACATGTGCAGATTGAATCTATACCCTAACGTCTAACCATGCCCTACACTAAAATCAAAATGGATTAAAGCGCTTGAAATTAAAACAGAAACACCTAACCTACTGGAAGATAAAACAGATAAACCTCTTGAAGGCACAGCCAAAGTTAATGACTCCAACTGTATAATAAATAACATCAAAAGCCAAAAAATGCAATTATGTCAACTTTCTGCTCAGCAAAGAAAACAACTGAGACATGCTACAGAACAGGAAAAAGGTTTTGCCAGCTACTCCTCTAACAAAAGACTAAATCTAAAATATATAGAGTGTATTCCCCAAAATAAAAGACCAAATGAAAATATGGGCCACTGCAAACAACACACATATCTCAGAAGTGCAAAGAGCCAATAAAAACATGAAAAAAATGTTCCAACTCCCCACTCGGGAAAGACAAAATGACACTGGGTCCCACCTTCCTTCAAGAAACCAAATAACAGGGGCTGGGGTGCAGCACAGCCGCACAGCACCTGCCTGGCAAGCACAGGGCCCCGAGTCTCGTTCCCAGTAGCAAAACACAAAAACATAAAAAGAAATAACAAATGCTGATGCAACTGTACAGAAAAAGGGGCCCTTCTGCAATACTCACAGAAATGTAAACTAGTACAGTCATCATGCAAGTCAGTATACCGTTTCCTCAAAACACTACAAACACAAATTCCACACAACCCAAAAGGGAGAAGGAGAAAACAAGAAAAAATAAAATTAAGATGTGTTACGTATATATTCCAACTTATACAATGAATGTAATCTTTCATTATATATTGCAAATATGTACTGATGAAAATAAAAATAAAAGATCAACTGAATCGCTCTACATAATTCTATAAATTCAAGAAAGTGGAAGGACACAAGTCAATGCACAAAAATCAATACCTTTTTAAAACACCTATAATGAACACACAAAGAAATAAAGAAACAATTCTACTAAAGACCTCCATATCAATAAAACTGAAGTCAAAATCACTATCGTGAAAATTTCAGAACTCCAAAGAGAGAAATGGAAAAGAATTAGAAAATATAAAAATATCACTTCTGCTTGAACTATCACTTGAACTGCTTGAATATCACTTCACTCTCTGCTTGATAGAGAATCAGAAAAGAACTAAAATAATTAGAGTAATACTGGGCAAATATAACACTGGAATACAAGTTTTACTGAAAAGATAATAATAACAAAAACAGCATAATATAGTGTCTTAGTTACTTTCATTACTTAAATACAATACCTGATATCCAAAAGTTAAAGAAGAAAGGGTTTACTTCAGCTCAATTTGTGGGTTCCATCTATAGTTGGCTGGCTCAAAGGCAGGTGCCAGGGCAGAAGGGAATGGCAGAGAAGAAACAGTCTATGGCAGTGCAGGCAGGAAGCAGCAAGCAGCAACAGTGAACATCTACATCCCTTTTTATCCCAATCAGACCACAAGTCTATTGGTTGGTGCCACTTGCAGCCAGGGTGGTGCACCTATATCCAGAGCTGTGCTAAACCAATCAGTGGACTAATTTAGTTATCATAAATCCATGAGCAAATTGTAGACCAATCAGTGGAGAAATTTAGTTATCACAAATTCTTAATTCAGATTCACACACCCTGTATCCCACCACTTCCAAAAGCCCCAACTGGGAACACATGAAGATACAGGACACAATTTAGGTATAAATCATAACATACAGTAACAAAAACTGTTATGCAAAGCGATGTGGTAAAAGACACAGAGTAAGACCCATGCACCTATAGGCATCTCATTTTATCAAAGGGGCCAAAAATATATGTTGGAGAGGAGACAGTCTCTTTTAAAATGGTGCTGGGAAAGCTGGATACGCACCACACAAGACTGAAGCTAGATGCCTATCCAGTAAAAGCTTAGATTGCAAGTAACTTCTTCCATGCGTGTTCCACAAGATGAAATATTTGCAATAAATCTTAACTCAATAAGCAGTATCTTGCAATCTAAGTATTCCATGATGCCAAATGTCACATGATCACAAATGAGCCAGTGGGTCTTCTTTCCTTCTCGCTTCAGGATCACAGGTGATCCTTTCCCAACAGCAAGAGGCAGGTGAAGAAAAAGGCAGAGAAATTACTTTAGGTAAGATTAAGGAGATGCGTAAAATGTGAGAAATGGAGCAAAGTTTTGCAGTAAAGCAAGACCCTGGTAAGATTGTAGTAGGACAAGTGATGATTCAGTTTAATAACAATGTAATGTCACATTTCTATGAAATCCTCAAAAGGAGACAAAATCAAATATTAATGGATAGGTTCTTAGGTTCCTTGTTAAAGTGGCATCAAAAGAAAAAGATTTCACCACAAGAGACCTAGTATAGCAAAAGCAATTCTAGGCAAAAAGGAAAATCTAAAAACAGTTTTAAAAAAAAAAGATTCCACTAGCTACGAATGGCAATGATACTATCAGCAGGAGTGAAACTCACCCTACACAGTAACCTTCCTCTTTCTTCTCTCCTTGACAGCAGCTGTGAAGGTTTTCAAAGGCAAGTGCACGTTGATTTATTTTTTCTATTTTTTATTCTCATTATCATCTTATATTAATTATAGTATTGTATCCATTTACATTCATATTTTGTGGAATATTGGAATGGCTGTGGAATTTTGTGGAATGGTTGTGGAATGCATCATCTGAGTTCCCATTATTTCTTATTGGGAAATTCACTTTGATATATAAGTGCTTGCATTACAGATAGGTCTGCAGAATGAACTATGCTCACAAACCATGGTTTTACTCTGTCTCACTTTGTAGTGAAATCAGAACAAAAACGAATCAAATACCTAGATATAATACCAAAACAACTGAAAATGCTAGGACACAGGGGAAATGCTGAAACCACAAAGCAAGGCATGGCATTTCTAAATAGAATTTTAAAAATGAAAATAAAAAATAGATAGAACTCCAATGGCACAATAAATAATACCAACAATCAATAAACAGAACTGCATCAAGTTATAAAGCTTCTACAGAATGGGAGAAAAATTTTGCTACTTACTTTTCTTACAGAGGAATGATATGCAAAGAAATCAAAAAAATTAACACTTAGAAAATGATCCAATCAGGGGTAAATAAACTAAATAGACATTTTTCAAAAGTACAGATGGCCAATAAGAACATTAAAAAATGTTTAATATATTTAGTCACTAAGGAAATACAAACCAAAACAACTCTGTGAGACTATCTCCCTCCTCAGAGAAAGACTACAGTTATGGCTTGTATCTAGCTGTCCCCTCAGAATTTCATAAGGTCACAGGTGGGGCTTCTCAGAGGCAGCTGTGTCTAGAGGACACGACGCTGTAAGTGTGTGATGACAGGATGGAAGGTGTGTGGTTGCTAACTCAGTCTGGTGACGGGCTTCGTGGCGTTCTGAATGTGGACGAGGGGAAGACCCATGCTGGGTGTGAGCGCGGCTCAGCCAAGGATGTGCAGCCTGGAGAGAGCGACAGGGAGAAAGGGCAGGCCACTGCCGTTGCCTGCTGTTGCTTGCTCCTTTGCTGCCTTCCTACCTCCCGCCAGCCTGGATTCGTCTCCTTTAGCATGCCACCTTGTCTTGGGGCCAGACAACTATAACCTGGAACCTCTACAGACTGTGGGACAAAACAAACCCATCCTCCTTGAACTTTAGGAGTTGAGTATTTTGTCTCAGCAGTGAGAAAAGTAATTAAGACAGAGATCATCAAGAATATAAAAAACAATGTACGCTGCTGAGGATGCAGGAGACAGCGGGGGATATGCTCCCTTATCTCTGGTAGGAAGGTAACTTAATACAAACACTATGGAAATCCATATAGAGATTCCTCAAAAAACTCACAAGTTAAATTCCATTTGACCTGACTAAACCATCCCAGGATCCAGTCCTGAGGCAGAGACATCACAGCTGAGTAACATGCATGCGCATGTTCATAACAGCTCAATTTACAATAGTTAAGCTCTGGAATCCACCTAGATCCCCACTGACAGATGAATGTCTACCTAAGAAAATGTAATACAGATATATAGATACAGGTCAATATCACTGTCACATAAATGAAATCACATCATTTGCACAACAGTGGATGAAACCTGAGACAATTCTGCAAAGTCTAGCAAAGTAAGCTAGAATCAAAAAGTTAAATATGCATGGATTCTCTTATATGAGCAACTTAAAATATACAAAAATGAATGACAGGAATTAAAAAGGCAGACTTGGAGATGGGTAAAGAACAGGGACAAAACATCAAGGAAATGGAAATGCAGACATTATATGCACGTACCCACTTCCCAAAATGAAAATCACTACTGATAATAAAACATACACTAATAATTTCTTTCAAAAGCTAAAAAATAAAGCAAATTTTTTGTTTTATGAAACAGGGCCTCCTTATGTAGTTCAGAGTATCCTTAAACTCACTATGTGCTCAGGCTGGCCTCAAATTCGTGATAATCCTCCTGCCTCAGATCCTAAATACTGGGATTATAGGCATGAACTACCTTGCCAACTGCTTCATTTAAAAAAAAACTATATATATGTATGTATACTATATATATATAGTATGTATAGTAAATATATATATGTATGTATACTATATATATACAATAATATATATACACACAGATACATACACATATCTATATATATAGATGTATAATTAAATGTACGTTTCTAGCTCTATTCAGATTCTCACTACCTGAATCCAAGTATTTACACAGTAACTTGCTAAACTTCTCATCCAAACTTCAACATACGAATAGAAACAGCAGCAAAACAAAGCGAGTGCACGGTGCACCGTACTGTGCTGTGTACGGTGAACGCACAGCATTAACCTGTACTATCCAGTGGATAAATGTCTATTTACATTACATGATGTTTTCCTCAGTGAAAAAGTAGTATGTGATACAGAAGAGTACCATTATTGACTGTACACATTCTAGCAAGCTCTAAATGTTTTTTTAATTAAGTACAGTAAGCCCCTGACTTATAAATATTTGAGTCATCAACTTCATAGATATGAACACACTTTGCATTAGGAGCATCTGTAGATGCGAACAGATCGCAGAAGTCGCTCTCGTATCCACTGGATAGTACAGGTTCCTGCTGCGCGTTCACTGTACACAACACCGTGCTGCACGGTGTTCAGTAGCACCCAAGACATCCAGAAGCAAGAGGAAAAGCTGCAGGGTGCAGAGGGACTGCTAGGGAGCAAAAAGCAATACGAATTGCATGTTTATGTCACAGGCGTGTAAGCCTTACAAATAAATCTGACTTACAGATGTCTTCCTAGAATGAGCTCATTATAAGTTGAAGGTTTACTGTAATTGATGCTTTAATTACATGATACAGTTTTTTTTCTCATTTAAAATAACAGTACAGGCTCCTACCACCCAAAAATTGCTATCCAATACATTTCAGAAAGAGTAGACTTATTCAAAAAGAGAGTTCTGTAAAATGAACAACTATCAGAATAACTTGGAAAACTTCATGTCTCTCTGCTTAGGAATGATTAATATAGTTTATATGGGATCTAAACTACTCTAGATTGCATTAAAAGCTTTCCATTATTTCCATAATCCTTGTTTTCAGTACTGAGAAAGATAATCCCTCGGGCCACACAGATTTTTCTTCCAGCTTTTGTTTCAACTTCTACTCAAAATACCTTCACTTACTGTTTCCTTCAAACCTTCCTTTAAAAATTAGCTCAAAATAATTTTATTCTTCCCCTGATTAAGGTTTTAATCCACAATATTTAGGGCTCTAAAATAAGGCATAATCCTTGACCTTAACAGTGGCACGGTCTATTAAACAAATATGCCATGATGACATAGTATAAATACCATGACTAAAGTAGACATACAACTACTATAAGTTGATCTCAGAAACTAAATAAGGTTCGGGCCGGGGAGTTAGCTCAGTGGTTCCGGCGCCTGTCTTGCAAGCACAAGGACCTGGGTTCGATTCCCCGGTAACCGCATACCATACTAGGCGTGGAGACTCACCCCAGCAGCAACCAGTACCACATACCACAGTGCCGGGCGTGGTGGCTCACGCCTGTAATCCCAGCACTCGGGAGGCAGAGGCGGGAGGATTGCTGTGATGTGAGTTGGAGGCTGAGCTCAGGGTCAGCCTGAACCACAGAGTGAGACCCTGTCTCAATAAAAAAAAAAAAAAAAAAAAAAAAAAAAAAAAAAAAAAAAAAAAAAAAAAAAAACTAAATAAGGTTCAGCCACATGATGAAGACGGATTGGCTTACAGAGGAAAAGAAGTAGGGATGATGGAAAAAATAATAACAAGAAACTGAAGACATTCAATGTGATTAAGGGGTGGGAAGAACAAGGAATTGTAAAATATGAAGTTGGAGTAGTAACATGCTCAATTATAATAGCTTTGCACGTCATGACATACATTCTTGGATTAAAGCCCTACTCGATATATCCCTGTATTTTGCATACATGCTATTTTAACCTTTGAAAATTTATGTTGCTCATTCATTCATTTATTCATTTAGCAAATGTTAAGAGAAAACCATGTATTTACACTGTTTTCTCTGCATGACTTGTATTTCAAAGTAAATAGCAAATACAGGTGGTTTTTTGTAAACTTCTAAAACCCTAATACAAATGGAGTAATGCTAAGCACACAACATTTACTCCAATTAATGCTTCTTGAACTGAAATGTTAATAAGTCATTATCAAATTATTTAAAATTATTAAGCTTTTGGCAACATAAATTGTAATATTGAATTCTCATAATTTCTGTGGATATTTTTATTAATATTTTAGAGGCTTAGGACAGCAAGAATAACTCACCCAAGGTCACACAGCTATCATGTGATACAGCAAGAAGCTCAATGCGATTCTAAGCCTGAATTCTTTACCATTACACCATGAATAAATTCAAACAAGCTTTATTTATTTTAAATAGTTCTTAACATTTACCTTGAATAAGACTTGAGAATACAAAATTCGGTAACCACAGTATGAACTATTTTAGTTATGGTTGAAGACAGTAAGTGTTCCCAGGATACTGAGTCCTTGTTTAAGCAATAACTGAGTACTTTCCGCCTCTTTACTCTTTTCCCCACACATAATATTGTCCACCTATTTTATTCAGTACCCTCCCTCCTCCCTGGAAACACTTTTTCTCCTCTCTGAAGAACTTCACTGAAAAACTGACAGCTCTTTTAAGAAAATGAGAAAGTAAGACCCAAGACCTCTGGATATAGTAACTTCAACATGAACAGCCTACTGGTCTGGGAGAAAATACTCTTAATCATATGCAGCTCTTCTCGTTGGCCTCCCGAAAGCCCAGTTTTTTCAAGGCTACCACAACATGTTTCTAACTTCAATAAACTGCCTGTTGTAAAGTCAAGTAAACACATAACAGTAAACACAGAGAACAGCAGTGATAAGTGAAAAGATGAAAAGGTTACATCAGAAATAACAGAATAATCCATCCATTAGACTAAATCAAAACATATCATGGCAGGCTGTAAAATGTTTCTGTTCTTTTTATTAATTTTTAAAAGCATAATTTTAATATTTGAAACTATAACTTTCTATTTAAAATATCTAGGTAATCTTACTAATCCAGACAAAATTCTAGTTTACAGATTATACCTTAAAATACAACTTTTAAAAATCTGACAATTTTGATAAATGTACATAGATACAGAAATTTTACAGTTAATAAAAATTTAAAATATATAGTTCCAGACTATTTCCACTTGGTGAAACATCCAAAAGAAGTAAAATTTTCCAATTTACATTTATTCAAATGAGCAAGGCAAATTTTCATATCTACCACACATAATGTTAAACATCTGTTTTAATAAATATGAGAAATGAATAGCGTTCTCTCAGTAAAGATCCAAAGTACTGGCGCCACCTAGTGAAGTTTTACTTTTTTAAAAATGTGATATAAAATTAATATGACAACTTCACACATTTTGAATTACCAAATCAAAGAACTTCAATGGAAACAACTGTTAAGTGCTTTTGCATATAGAAGGGTTTCCTTAAAGCTTTATTAACACGCAGGAGACAGTGCTAAACGAGTTCTCACGCCCAAAGGCAAAGCATACCCCTGAGGAAAGACTCAGGTGGGGGAGAAGTTCGCATTTGCACTTCAGTAAATTCTCAGTAAATTGCAAGGTCATAATGTATGTCACTCACAAGATGTAAGAAAAAAACACCATATGTAACAGAATTAGATACAGCTCAAAGGTATATATGGTAACTTTAAAAACTCATATTCATTAATACATATTCATTATGCTTCTGTGAAATCAGAAAATGTCTGCATCAAAAGATTTGGCAGCACTTTCTAAATTATTTTAGTGATTCAAAACTTAGGTACTAAGCCAATATATCAATCTCAGGAAAGAGAAATCCTAGTTATTATTTCCCTAAATTCCAATTTTAAAGTAAAACAATTTATTTTTCAGACACGTAATAAATTCATTCAAAAAGTATATTAAACCCATGCCTGCCAAATCTGTTCTTCCACCCATGAATTTGAAATTTCTTATTTTAAAATTTCCACCTCCTCTTGATAGTTTTTCTCCACATTCAACTGACCAAAGAGGAAGGTATCATCTGCTCTGCTCATCGCAGTGAGCATGAGAACCCCGCCACGGGCACATTCATAAACACACGCGCAGGTCATCTCGGCCTTCCCCTTGTCTCTTCGCACGCACAAGCACACACATGCATACACACATGCACACACATGCACGCGCACACGCACACATGCAAACGCATGCACACGCACATGCACAGTTGCGCTCACACACATGCACACATACAGTCACACAAATGCCCTCACACACATGTTCACCACTTGGCTGTGAACATGATAATGGTAAGCTGAGTGATTCATCAGAATCTTAGGTAATTACCACTACCTCTTATATGAGCCAAATATGCAGTTTAGGAACAGAAAGAGGCCGTCCCCCTTACCACCTCAGAACATTAGTTTCTAGTAGTACCATTTATTTCTAGTAGTACCATTTATTTTCTTCTAAAGTTTTTCAAGGCAAATATTAATGATATTCAGTAGGATAATAATTAGATAGTATTTCAGCATATGACTTACAATAATTATAAATGGAAAAGTACATAAGTGGAAATCAAAAGTACCAGTACCTGAATAAAAACTCATACGAAACTTGTTTTCCTGAAAATGAACTAAAAAGTGAGCATGTCAAAATCTTTGCATAAGTGCAGAAAATATTTCATGCTTTAAAAAACTTGTGTCCCTATAAAATATAAAATGATGTAAGTATTTAAGAAAAATATGTGAACTTATTAAAGAAATACTGACTGAGTCTTTACCATGTTTTAGACATTTTGGGAAACAGTAAAGACACAATGCTAAAGAATACCTAATCCTCATGCTTAGAAAATATAATTAAGTGATGACTTCACAGTTAAGAAGAAAAAGTACACAGGACCGGGTATTTAGCTCAGTGGTTCCAGGGCCTGCCTTGTGAGCCTAAAGTCCTGGGTTCAATCCCCATAACCACATACAACAATACCGGTGTGGAGACTCACGCCCACCAGTAATCAGTACCACATACCACAGTGCCGGGCGTGACAACTCACACCTGTAATCCCAGCACTCGGAAGGCAGAGGCAGGAGGATTGCTGATTTTGAGGCTGAGTTCAGGATCAGCCTGAACTACAAAGTAAGACAATGTCTCAAAAAAAAAAGAAAAGAAAAAGAAAAAGTACCCAGATACTACTATTTAAACAAAGGAAATGTATGGCCTTGCTATCAACTTTAGTTCATGCATTTACTAGCTAGTCCACAATTTTGAAAAAACTCAGATCACAGTTATCTCAACAAGAATAAGCAATGCAGCGATAAAAGTATCCTGATATTAACTTATTTTACTCAACAATTCACACTTTATTTCCTTTCTCTACATCTCAGCTGGTCAGGCATGCTATTTATTGACCAAATTTGCAACCTTTATATTGTTTTAAATTTTGATTCAGTAAAATGTTAAGATTCAACAGCACTATAGTGTTTACTATAGGACTAGTTAGTATCACAGATTTTAGAAGGTATGGACTGCTAGCAAGGATGTGAGGAGAAAGGACCCTTCCCTGCTGCTGGCAGGAATGCAGACTGGCCCTGGTATCAATTTGAAAGTCGTCTAGTAGATATTTCTTTCTCCTATCAACAAAGGTAGTGACAGAAGGCTTTTAAAAAATATAATAGTAAGATTTTTCCATTGAAAGTCACCTTAAGATGAAAATAATTTTTCCAGGGTTATTTTTGTATATTTTACTGATATCTGAAATAAAATATTATGTATAAATCCATTCTACTGTTACACTAAAAACTTAATGAAAAAGCAAGGGTTTTTTAAATGTTTTTTTCTTGAAATGCTTATATCCATGAGAATCTTCTGATTTAAAATTAATACTTTTTATCTGCTTTGAGACATATATTAGTTCTTTTAAGAAAATAATTATATTGTTATTTTATAACATGCTTCTCTAATATCATTACTGTGCTTTATTTCAGATAAATAGTATTTTTCTTTGGTGATTAATATACAAAAGATCAAGAAAATCTTGGAAAAAAATCTCACCAAAACATTTATTGATTTTTAAACAGAAAATCACTTATCTTTAGCCTAAATGTATCCATTCTTAAATTCTCATACTGTAATTTTTAAGTTTAAATACAATACAAAAACTTGCCTACACATTCCAAATAAGCAAACTCAAATACAACTATAAAAGCAGAATAAATCTTAAATTAGATTTATGATATATATTAAAATGGATTTTATCTTAATAAATGTACACTGTCCAGGAGAAGGAAGATGAGAATCATAGCAATGCATTATCTATGGACCATCAAGCGATATCCAGAATGTTACGCTGAGTTTTAAGGGTCATATGAAAAGAGAGACAGAGATTCTCTGAGAAAGGCCTTTATATAACTTCCAAGAAAAATAAGTGATCTTGAAGTTAACAAAAAATCAAAAGTACCTGGAACATTTATCTTTACTAGAAAAAAAGGAGAGATTGATAAGAAGTCATACACAAAGGGGGAATAACAAGCACGCAGGAAGCAGAGACTTTAAGGTCAGTTTAAGAACGTTTTGGGGGAAAATGTTCTATACTAAACAAGAACACTTAGAAGCAGTGAGTTCCTCGTGGCAAGAAGTGTTCCCATTAGAGGTGGAGACATTTGCTTTCATACAATCCCACCTACAGTGTTCAATGAGTGGCAGAGCAAGCAGGTACATTAGTTTGAGGAGAACTTTAATCTTGTGAAAAAGGACTCAATGATTTTAAAATCTAGAAAAAAGAAGAAATAGCCACTTTTCAACTTACCTTTTTTTCCTCTATCAATTCTATTGCTTCATAAAATCGTGGGATATTTGAGCAATAATCTTGCTGTTGATCTTTCTTGATATTAATATTTTCACAATGCAATGTCTTTTCCCTTTAGAAAATTCACATATAAATTGAAAGTTCTCAATTTAAATACATAAACATTTATATAAGCAACAAGAGCTTTATAACATCCCTCACTTTAAAAGTACATAATAAGATCAATACAATAGACTAAAATATTCAAATTTTATAAAAATGCATTCAAAATTTTATAACAAATTTATATCTGGGATATCAAAACTATCAGACATCATTTAGATCTATGTCTTTCCCCAAATTAAAATACACTTGATCTTAGCCAAAAGGCCGAGAAGCGATTCCCCAAATTAAAATAAACATCTTTCCATTTAGGGTGGCCAAGTATTGGTATTCTCTCAAGTCTTTCCAAACAATTGACTAAATAAATTAAATTCCAAAATGCAAACAAAAAATAAAACAGAAAATCACAACTTCCAGAAGGAAGCAAGGAAACTTCCAATAAAAGATACGTTGAAGACAGTATAACAAAACAGCAAATTATGAGAACAGGTAACTGGAGCAGTTAAGCACGCATTTTATATGAACACATTCCTACAAGTAAAAGAGAAAAAACACAAATGAGGATAAAGGAAAGCAGGGAAACTTAAAAACAGATCAATGAAAGAAATGGCAGGAAACAAAGGGGGAAGCGGAAGTCAGCTGAGGTGGGAGAAAGAAAGACCGGTAGGAGAAACTCCGAGCAGTCCAGGCTCTTCCTGACTGGGGCCACGCTGCTGTTTCTACTCTTTCAACGTCCATGAATGTTTGCCTCCAGGAGAAGGGAGGATGGGGAGACCATCCAGTCTGGGGGGGAAAGGCTAAGGCAAAAATGCCAAACAACAAAGGTGTACGCCAAAAAGTCCACAGACGGTGTTTGGAAGAATGGTAATGACACATTTACAGCATACAGTAAGCCAAGTATGCATGTTAAGTCTCTAGGACAGCAATAAAAAGAATACAATACAAAGGCATAAATTTCACATTAGGAAAGTAAAAAATAAAAAAGTAGGACAATGATCGAGAGTATAAAACCGAAAAAACAAGGGTCATGTTTTATTCTTCTTATTCTCAGTTTCTAATTTCAGTACTGACATAGTACGAATTCAGACTTCCTTCAGGAGAGCTCAACCAAGAGCTCAAGTGACATCCACTAAGTGTACACAGGGACATCCAAAGGTGTCCAGAAAACTAACTTAGCATATGATTTTGGGGAACTTCTTGAGAGAAAATTCATGTTATGAGAGAAAAAGAATCTGACAGACAAGCTGGAATCCGTTTTCAAAACTTAATCACATAAAGAAGTGGCAGGTTCTGAGACAACATGGTATCTGTCTCCTTCCATGGGTTCTATCTAAGGCTTGACTACGAGAAGTGAGGACAGTAAGAACTACGGGTTACTTTACCAGAAATGTATTTACTGGTTAAACTCCATAATTATCCCCTCCATCCCCGCACCCCAGGGTTACTGCTGCCACACTAACAGTGCCTTCTAAAACCCTGATCTGGTCCGAAGAGCGGAGATAAGAGGCAGGGATCAGCTGGGGAACCTTCAGTCTCTTTATAACTTTCTCTGACCTTTTGCTGGCTTTCTAACACAGTACAGTGGATCTTATGCTTAGATAAATGGGCTGTGTAAACAAAATCTACTTCTGCCACTTCGATGGCCATGTGATAAATGTTATTCATCTCCTCTGATCCTTGAACTTCTCACTGATAGAATATGTATTATGTAGTAACTACACAGAGACTTGTTGGGCAGATTAAATGAGGTAACACAAATAAGTGTCACAGATCTGGCTCATTAATAAAAGTAATAGTTTTCACATAAGTTACTTCAAACTGTAATATTTCTGGGAAGTTTTTCATACTGACTTGTCTTTCTTAACAGGAAAGCCTAGCCTGAATGAGTACAATACCTGTAGTTACGCAGCACACTAAAGGTCCACTTGTGGGGGGTTTGTGGGTGGTTTTTTTTTCACTTACTTGACTATTTCATACTGTCCAGGACCAGGGCCAGGACTTGACACCTCGGGTAACTCTTGTCTTCCTGAAGCACTGCCAAAATGTACACCTTTGTATTTCAAAGTTGTAATGGAAACATCCTAACCAAAAAGAAAGAAAAAAAAAAGATGAACATAGTTCACATAAGTTATGAGACAACGTTCTAACTTAAATCTAAATTTAAAGAAAAAATATCGCTAGTCAAAGGAGTCCCACCAGTAAATTTCAGTGCTAACAGGTTCCAAGCTAAATTGTCCCCGCCACAACCTCTTCCGTCCAGCATCGGCCAGGGCTCGCAGGAAGGGCCTTCCATTTCGCAAGCAGCCTTCTCTGGGCAGAATAGTGTTCTAAACTCTTCAGGACAATGAAAACTAGCCATGTTTCTTTTTAAAAGGAGGAAAGGAGGCTGTATTATTTTTTAAAAAGTAAAATTCTATTAAAAATTATGGATTGAGAAAATATAAACATTACCAACTGACATTAAATAATTTGTAATTACCTTGAATTTAACACCATATGCATACAGTTAACAATAAATGAAGGACTAAAACAGTTCATTTAATTTTTCCTAATGTTTGAAAATGAATCCTTTTAACACCAAAAAAACTGTGACATAAGAAATCAACTGTAATTTTTCCTTCACATCCACTACAATGCATGTTAAAATGAAGCATTCAACACAAAAAGTTAAAGCATGTGGATTCATCAGAAACAAAAATAAATCAAGTACCTACATTTGCAGGAATTATCTGCTCTTAATATATTCCTAACCAAGCAATGATTTAAGAATTCTTTAAAAACTCATTTCTGAACTAATAGGAATAAATTCTACTGTGTGTGTGTGTGTGTGTGTGTGTGTGTGTGTGTGTGTGAGACAGGGTCTCACTTTTGTAGTTCAGGCTGGTCCTGAGCTCAGCTTTGAACTCACAGCAATCCTCCTGCCTCTGCCTCCCAAGTGCTGGGATTAAGGTATGAGCCCCCACATCCAGAACTGTGGTATGTGGTACTAATTGCTGGTGGCCATAAATTACCACACCCGATATTGTTATATGTGGTTACTAGGGATCGAACCCTGGCCCTTGAGCTTGCAAGGGAAGGCACTGAAACTATTGAGCTAAATCCCTGGCCCAAATTCTACTTTTTTAACTTATTTGAAAAACTGACTTGTAAAAATGTAATTTTAAAATTAGATCAGTTATTAAAATGATTAGTATATATTGAATAAAATCCCCATAACACAGATGTATAGTTTAACACAGAACTGTGTCAGGCTTTCCAAGCAACTATTACTAGTTAAGAGTAATAGAATCAATTTCCCTCCATTATCATTATAAATAATACTAATGCAATGAATAGTAATGTAGTGAATGAAGGTAAAATTTCAGTTTGAAATGGTGAACCAAACTTGTATCTGTCCCACCTCACCCCAAAAGTTGAAAGAAGTATATAAAAGAGACACAACTATCAGTGCTACAAATTAGATGTCATTCATGTGCCAACACTGCAAGGAATTTCTAGACGATGCAGCACCTCAAAGACCAGAATGAAAAAGGACCCTACTGCATATGAAAGAGCCACAGATGCCCTCTATCATCCCCAGAGAAACAGAAGCTGGAGATACAGACAGACTTGTGTGTAGCAAGTTGACAGAAACTGCTAGGTAGAAGCACCACTCCAAAATCAGGAAGCCACAGCAAAGTCCAAAAGCAGCAAGCACAGCTGGGTATTAGAGGTAAGGGAGAGAAACACAGTCACCAGAAATGTCCAGGTGGGACTCAGGCATGTTTGTGGATGCTTTGGAACTTACGGAGGAAGCAGCTAATCACAATGACCCTCATCTATAAGAAAAAGTTAGTGTCAAAAGAGTAGCAATCTCAAGTACTACTCTCTGTTTACTAAACAGCTTCCTACCACAGACAACTCTCACTGGATTTACACTTACATTTTGTTGAGTACAAAGAAACTATGATGAAAAGTTTAATGAACTGTTTCATTTAAAACACAAGTGTACCTCTACACTAATTTCCACAGGGGTTGTATGAGTCTCCACTCCCACCAACAGTGGAGAAGAGTTCCTTTTTCTCCGAAGCCACGCCAACGTTGTTGCTGGCTAACTCTGAGATATCAGCCATTCTTTGTGGAGTGAGATGGAATCTCAGTGTTGTTTTCATCTGCATCTCTTGAATGACCAACAATGTTGAGCATTTCTTCATATGTTTCTTAGCTGCTTTTACTTCATCATCTGAAAAAGGTCTATTCATTTCAGATGCCCATTTTTGAATTGAGTCTTTAAATTTAGGAAGGCTAATTTTTTTAAGCTCTTTATATACTCCATGGAGATCAGTGTGGAGATTCTTAAAAAAACTAGGATTGGAGGTTCCATTTGACCCTCCTATTTTCCTGCTAGGTATATACACAAAAGAATTAAAAGAGTCATATCACAGTGACACATGTGCACCCATGTTTATAAAAGCTCAGTTTGTGATAACTAAATCTTGGAAACAGTCCAAATGCCCATCAACAGGAGACTGGATAAAGAAGACGGTTTTTTTGTAAAACAGAGTATTGCTCTACCATAACGAATGATAAATTTGAGTTATTTATACTCAAATAGACTTGAGGACATACTCATAAGTGAAATAAATAAGTCACAAATGAGTAAATACCAAATATTTTCTCTGGCATAAGAAACTGAAAGTGTAAATGAGTTCTAAAATGTATGATAGGTATGGTGAAATAGTAAGAAAATATTCAAAGAGAAAAGGGGATCAGGGCAAGTAAAGAAGGAAAAGAAAAAAACTGATAGTAAACAAAGGTAATAAAGCTTATCTACCTAGGGGGTGGGAGGTTGTAGGGAGGGCAGGGAATGGAAAAAAAAAATGAGAATTAAGTCTTGTACTGGTACAAATTCTCAATGTCGATTGTGACCATAATGTGTATATAAAATGTACCAATAAAACCAATTTTTTAAAAATGCAAGTAAAGATCAGTACTCTTTTGGATCCTTCTAGTAGGCTAAAGCAGAGAGACAAGCATTATCTTTTCCCTACTTCACGTAAGCTCATCCTGCAGCTCTAGCTATGGCAGAGAACAATGGCAGACATGCCAGCAGAGAGCACCCGCTGGCAAGAGACCGAAGTGAGTAATATGCCACTTTTAGGACTCCTAAACATAACACAAGAGGAAACAGGACAGATAATCCAAGGTTTTAGGTGTCGGGATACAAACCTCCCAGCAGAATGGTATAGAAAAGTGTCCAACAGAGCCTGACTTGTCGAGAATGCAGCGGAAGCCTGGAGGAGGTCCTGGCCAAAGCAGCTGCAGAGCAACCTGTCCCTAGTAGGTCCGCGGGAGCTCCACAGACTGCTGCGTCCAAGGAGAGGGTCTCACTCACCACACGACACTTGCTTTTGCTGAACTGAGTGCTCTAGACCATCCTTCAAATGGAGTTGCTTAATAGGGTCATGGATTTTAGAGTATGTAGCCAATTTTGGTGGTAGAACAAAATTTTATTTTGTTTTCACTCAGAAATTATGCAGAATGTCATAGTTGTGTACTACTTTTTACTAAATTCCCCTACAAGACAGCTATGTTGAATATATTAAAACTATACTACATGAAGGAACATAACATATCTGATATATTATGCCCTAGAGATTTGTCCAAAAAAATCTATTTTAAAAAGCACTTTGAGGGCCGGGGAGTTAGCTCAGTGGTTCCGGCGCCTGTCTCACAAGCGCAAGGACCCGGGTTCGATTCCCTGGTAACCACATAACAATACTGGGTGTGGAGACCCACACCCAGCAGCAACCAGTACCACATACCACAGTGCCGGGCGTGGTGGCTCACGCCTGTCATCCCAGCACTCGGGAGGCAGAGGCAGGAGGATTGTGATGTGAGTCGGAGGCTGAGCTGAGGGCCAGCCTGAACCACGAAGCGAGACCCTGTCTCCAAAAACAAAAAAAAAAGCACTTTGATATATCTTTTATATTACTTTTTTAGCTTTCAATATTATATTGTATTTTTTCTCTCTCTCCTCATACCTTTTTCAGTGCTGGGGATTAAACCCAGGCCCTCAAGCATGCAAGACAAGTCCTGTACTCCTAATCTGTACTTGCAACCCCAGGAATTTCAATAACAATTATAACACAGCAGTTTAGGACACTGAGTAGAATCCTATCTAGGAAGCTTTCTTCAAGTAAATTCACTGTACTGAGATTTTCATGGTTCAACTATTTAAAAAGTCCACATGTAATCCAGTAAAAGGAAAAATTATGTAAACACACATGTACACATAAACACACACACAAAACTGAAAGCATTAGCAAAATCCATTTCCCCTGTGTGAAATAAATTTCTTTCATTAAACTATACAAACTTAGCTTTTTAAGCTTTATAGTACTCAGGTAAATGTTCAATCTGAAATTTAATTTAAAACCCTTTACAAAATATAGACAGAAAATTAGGAAAATTGATTATATATTTTAAATTCTAAATTATTCTGTTTTATGGCATGAAGTGTTAACAATACCAACTTCAAGTGATTGTCAACTAGGAAAGGTCATTAGGGAATTAAACAGGACTTAGATGAAGCAAACTCAGCACAGAACTGCATTGCCTTAAGTGAATACTATAATAAAACTTGATTATCTGCCATTCTTTCATAACTAATATGGAAAAAGAATTTCTAAAGAATTAGAAGTCGGAAGGAATATCAGTTTAAAAGCTAGTATACTGCTGGGCAGAGTGTTGCATGCAAGTAGCTCCCGGCACTCTATCCTTACCAAATATGGTAGCTTCGTCCTTCCAACTGCAAACCTTGCTTGTGAGATCCACCCCCTGGAAGTATATTTCTAACAGTTGCTTGGACTCTCTTAAAAACTGTTAAGTAAAATATTCAGGTAAGAGAATTTCTCTTTACAGGTTAAAACTACCTAAAGTTTATCATTTAAGGCTAGAGTCCTATACGACTCTTAATTCAGTGTTTCAGCTTTATAAGACACCTGCAGCAGACACGACTCAGACTTACGGAGAACCACTCCAGTTACCCGTCCATTACATTACACTTCCAAATTTTCTGCTAATACCCATATCTGGAAAATGAGCAGATATCGGGATAATATCACAAAAAGCAGTTTAAAAACCTACACAGAATTACTGGAAATGTAGATAAAGACTATTTAATAACATGACAGCATCATGAATACCTGTGAAAAGTCCCATCACCGCTAAGCTTTGCACCCTCCTTTTAGTTTTCTCAAACTGAAGATACAGGAAGTTTGCAAAATATCACAATTTGATTCTAGAACTCCAGTAAGTCTTCAATATTAAGAACAGTGCCTTTTAAGGTAAAAAAAATGCTTAGATGTAACATGCTATCTGAAATTAGATTTTATTCTAGTAATTATAAGTTTGACTTAATACTTACTAAAATAAATCATCAAGCCAATTGGACATACTGATATTGCAGAATGAATTTTTCTTCTGATGTCTATGATAATTTATGCAGAAAGGAATCAAGCTTATATGTCAAATAAATGCTCATTCATGTAGGAAAAAGATTTTACACATCTAGTCAAGTTTGGAGGTGCTATTCTCGCTTTCTAATAGATGACGCATTATTCCAAAGCAAAGAAATAATTCATATAGAAAATAGAGTTTTAAAGCAAGAATCAGATTTGAGACTTAAAAGTAACCAGGGAATTATTTAAGAGCAAAGATCTATGACTATAATCAAAAAATGCATAATTCCAGTGTATTAGGCAATCGTCCTTCCCCAGGATATTTCAGATGAGGTAACTAAGTGTAGAAGTAGTAAGTAACTTGACAAGCAAAAACACAACCAAAAATCTGACTTCCTCGTGAAGTCAAGAAATAAGTCCAGGCAGTTTAGTTCTGTTACACTGCCCCTCATAACGTGTCTTTAGCCTTGTAGAGAACATTCCGATACAAGATCACAGGGTTTCTATCAAATTCACTAAAATTTATCTCCGTGGGCAAAGGATATAACTCAGTGGGACAGTAGCCGCAGGTTCAATAGTCAGCAATGATAAAAACAAAGTTCTCCCCAAGGAAAAACAGCTGTTGTTGTCCTAGGCACATGTTAATCAAATATCTAGGACACTTGTCACTGTCTTTTCACACACAGGCCATGCTTCCTCTTAATTCTTTACATGTCTCATGACTTTTTGTTGAAACTGGACATTTTTATAATACTGTATCACAACTCTGAAAATCAAACCACTTTCTCATCCCAGAGATTGTTGTTTAGTGATTTTCCAAAACTGCTTCTCTAAATTCTTATTTTTTGCCATTAGAGTCCACTGAAGTATCAGTCAAGAATAACTGGACAGAGATTTCCTTAAGTGCCTTGAATTCCAGTGAGAGATAGCTTTGCCAGACTCCAGCCTCTGGGAATACGCTCTCTGCATGGGCTAGTACACTCCTTCAATACTCAAGCAGACAGCTTACAAGCTGGCCGCAACCCTCACTTCCTACTTATCAAAGAGTCAAGACCCTCCAGAGGTAAGAACTTACTATATATTTTGAAGTCTTTTTTTTTTTTTTTTTACAGCTCTGGGTTAGAAATGATCGGGTTACTTTTTAAATATCATAGGGTAAGGATAAGAAAATACATTGAAAATACTGGAAGCTGTTAGGGAATAGGCTATGTAACTCGGCTCCCACTGTCTGAGGTCAGTGTTATCTCGCCTTAGGGACAGGGAAGTATGCAGAAAGCCGCACGCCCCCCGCGACGGGCGGAAGGCTGAGGACCCAGCATCCCTGCGCCAAGGCAGCGTCTGCTGAGGACAGCTGTCCATATACAGGTACTCGGGCACAGAGAAAACCTGGTCCCTTCTTAGCTCAATCCCTATCCACCCATTCGCTACAGTTACTGTTCCATCAAGCACATGGTACGCGCCCCGCACGCTTCTCACCAGCCAATAAGAGTGGGGGGTCTGGGGGCTTTACCCCAGTCTGTCGCTAGTGGAGGCACTCTTCCCGGTCTCCCTTCTGTGTCTGGAGTACTGTCTCTCTCTCTGCATTTCTCATCAATTCCCCCAAAAGATAACTGAGGGTCTGAAGGTCTCACAGGGTGCCAGGCTTCTCACAATAAAAGAAAGGAGTTTAAATACGTAAAAAAAAAACCAAAATAAAACTGTGGGGTTAGAGGGAAACTGGAGGCAGAGGGATAAACTCAATGTTTTTAAAAGACAAAAAATAGAACAAACTTCTATGTACTGAGATGATGTAGAAACTGATATCAAGGAGCAATGCGTATACCTAGTATGCAGACCTTGTTTTAAATATCCTTTCTAACAAATGGAATTAGGATCCCTTAAAAAAATGTCACACTCAAGCTGGGAAAAGGTAAAAAAAGCAGCCCAGGAGAATCTGGACACCTTCCTACACAGAAGGTGAGGAAATGCTCAAAGAGCAGTAGGAGAATTTCCAAAGGACAAAGCAGCAGTTTGAAGTAGCTCTTAAGAATAAAATCTGGAATACGTCAAGCTTCAAAATAAACAATGAGAGAAATTATAACTCTGAGTAAAATGGGAATTAATAAATCTAATACAAGTACAATACACAGATGGAAGAGAAGATAAAGTTCTTCTTTATAATGAATTGTCAACAAATTGAAGTTACAGAAAAGATAGAATTAGAAAATCAACATTTGGGGCCGGGGAGTTAGCTGAGTGGTTCCGGCGCCTGTCTTGCAAGCGCAAGGACCCGGGTTCGATTCCCCGGTAACCACATACAATACTGGGTGTGGAGACCCACGCCCAGCAGCAACCAGTACCACATACCACAGTGCCGGGCGTGGTGGCTCACGCCTGTAATCCCAGCACTCGGGAGGCAGAGGCAGGAGGATTGTGATGTGAGTTTGAGGCTGAGCTGAGGGCCAGCCTGAACCACAAAAGCGAGACCCTGTCTCAAAAAACCTAAAAAAAAAAAAAAAATTTCCCACCTGTCACTCTAAAATCATACTTACACACTGAGGTGTGTAGAATGCTGGTCCAAGCGTGCTATCAATTTCGGGAGGTAAGCATTTTGTAATTCTGTCATCTTCATCAATATGATAACCGTATGACTGTCCACAGGAAGGAATTGAAGGAACATCTACATTTCTGGTAACTGTAGGTGTTCTTGAAATTTTCTTCAAACATATAAGTATTTGTTTTATATTATTTATTCAAATGAAAAAGGAATAAAGAACCAGATATTAAGATTTACTAAATGGCAATAAATATTGACTACATGAATTTCATAACATAAACCAAAAATGTTTGTTTTGTAAATAAAGAACTATTTTCAAGTTATAACTGATTTTATAAGCTAACAAAACAGGTACTAATAAAGACACCATAAGAAGCAAGGATTTTTCTCTCATTGAATTAACTGTCTCCATACAGCACATAGTATGATTGAAAACATGTTTCTTCTATCTCCACATCACCCATGCCATCTGCCACACAGGAACAAACGTTTTCAGTAACACTTCTTGGCTTCATCCTTGAAATCCCTGCCTTACCTCATTACCTACACTTGTATCAATAGGCTAATGATGTCAACGGTACAGGAGGAAAACGTCTACGATAGACTGCTAAATAAAATTTTTACATTAAAATGTTTCATTCTTTTAAATTATGAAGATAGCTGTAAAAGTTATAAATGTATAAAATGAAATAAATACAAGATTCAATATGAAAAGAAACTGCCAAAATTAACAAAATACTACTAAAGTGTTTGTGTTGTGTTTGTGTTGATTCTCCTGTTTTCCAAATTACTTTAATGGAAAATATTTTATAATTTAAAAACAGGAATGACTTATTAGAAACATTAATTTATAATATATCAAATAAAAATATTGACATTTAAAGGATTTGGTTATCTATAAAATTGACTTATTAGGCACATATTGATCTCTGTGTTTTCTGGATACATAAATAAGAACTATAGTTGTATTACACAGGTCCATATATAATTATCTTATTTTAAAAACTACCACTGGCAGAATTTTATTTTTTATCTCTTGAGGTAATTATTATGCAGTTTAAGTAACATTTATGAGACCAGTTACCGAATTAAAACAGGAAAGCACTGGGTGGCTTCACTGCCCCGACTCGGTACGGTATTCCCAAAGGTGTCTGCACGCCATCACGACTTTCCCAAGAGCAGTCGGCATCCCCTTCTCCAGCTCCTGTCTCCACTGCTCTCCCTAAACCTTGGACTCGAGCGAGACCTTCGAAGAACTCGATTTCTCTGAACACACCACTCCACTGAACACAACTGAATATCTTTGCTCCTGTCATTTTTTTTCTTCCTGAAATGTCTTTTAATTCTTTCATGAATGCTTAAAACTGCATTCAATCATTTTCCTTATTCCTTCCAAAGATTCCCTATTTGGGGCTAAAATTGAACATTTTATTGTAGTGCTAAGATATCATTACATAAGCCCTCATATGAGGAAATGAATATTTACTTTGTCCCCACACAGGAAATGTCCAATAGTTGACATTATTCAACTAAGTACTTAGCCTTAAAATATTAACCTCTAGATAGAAAACTAATTAAAATGTAATTAACTTGAATTATGGGAAGAAGTCATGACAAAATAAACATTCCAAATGAAATATGCCCAAATCCACTAAACAACATTATTTATTTCAATAGGTTTAGTGTAAAGTGACTTTCTGTAGTACTAGTACACACACTTTTGCAAACACATTACCAATTAGTCTCCCCTACAAAGTCTATTCCTATGTAAAACCCTTCCTTCGCCCCCCCCCGTGACGCCCACTTCCGCCCTTCCACTCGCGTAGTGCTGCAGAAGTGCAGTGCGCTTTCCAGTCCCGCTCTTCAAGGCCCATATCTCAAAACGAGATTTTTCATTCCCTTTTAAATTCCTATGATGTTCAATTACATAATCATTTGGCACCTTTCACACTTTATCTTGAATTAGAAACTAGCTGCATGCCTCTTTCCTGTTTAAATCTTTAGCTTTTTGTTTCAGGAATTAGTTTATGGGGTTTTTAATTTGTTTTGCTTTGTGTTGCAATTCTGGAATGAAACCCAAGGTCTCGTGCTTGCTAGCCAAGATCTCCACCACAAACCCCCCCCTCCACGCCCCTTCCAGGAATCACGGTTTTGATTAGTAGTTATTTAAGAGGAGTTTCCTCTCATACGTAAACTGCTTTATAAATAAGTAGACCTGTGGTTTTAAAAATTCTCCTTATTTTCTATTCATTCTAGACACTGGAAGTATGGATTCACTATGGATTCCTCAAGGGCAAACGTGAGCCTGGGGGCCAGTGTGCATACCTTGGGTTCCGCCCCAAGCATTGGGGCAGGGGGGTGAACAATTAAATTAGATACTCTAAAACAGTTTAAAACTAAAGGTTTTAACCATCACTGAGTATTCACTTAATTATAAGTTAACCACAATATGGACACGATTAAATTTTGTAGTATAGTTTTTAAACATATTAATATCACATAAAACAGTAAAGCTTTTCTATTGGAACTTAACTAAAATAGTACTGGATATATAATTTAAAATAGCAACGTACTGATTGCGAGCACCCTTTAGATTCTAGTATCTTCCTCTTCATGATATCTAGTGTTCCATAAGAAGACAGCCCATAGCTTGCAGGTCCTGGGTTATCTGAAATAAACTTCTTAAAACGCTTCTCTCGGCTTTGTAGACTACAGCCTCCTTTTATATTACACTGAATTGAATTTAAAAATTATGAAATTATAAGAGACTCTATAATTCTATTTGGCCAGTAATTATTTAAAAATAGTTTAAAAACCAACTTGAAAAAGTTCAGACCCTTAGTTGGAAACATGGTTCTAGTAAAACAGAATGAGAAGATGACAATTACAGTTATCTGTTATAACCCTAAACCCAAACTAAAATTTATAATACTCTAAGAGAATAGAAGGAAATACAGTTAAACAGGAATTAAAGATAGACTTCCCAAAGATTCAGAGCAGAATAAATAGTATATATTTAGCTGACATTGGAAAATTTACACTCTTGAAATGAGCTTTTAAAAATGCTGGCATTCACATTGCAGTAAAAAGGCAAACTCCAAAGTTGTGTAGGACTCGTTATTTCCATAAATAACACACTGTTCAATTCCAGGAAAGTCCATGTACATGTGTTAGAGAGCCTGGAAAGATTAGTTTTAAACATTTTTACTGCATTAAACACACCAAGAAGAATCTTCTATAGCTCAGCACACCATATATCTGGACTTTCCAGAATCCTAAAATTATCAGTTGACTAACAGCCAACTAATTCAAATATAATTTCAAAAGGGTGAAAGTAAATTTATGACTATGAAAATACTGGAACTAGATCCACTGATTCTAAGAGCGAATGGGACTCACTGAAGACACTCTGCTCATATTCTCTCCACTGCATAAATAAGAGACAGAGTGAGCCCTGGCAATGGCTACAGCCTCAGACGGAGGCACAAAAGCCAACCCCGGTTCTCTGCCACAGCCCTTCCACAGATCTTGACCTGTGCACGACTTCCAGATGACATAATGACTCCGGAGTATGGTTCTCCCATTCTCACAGGCCACGCACACACAGAATAATGAAGAATACCAATCAGGTAACCAACATCAGACACGTTTATTTTCTAGCATTTGAATTTTAAAATTTAGATTGTAATAAAGAACGTAAATTAGAGACATTTATAGCTAAATGGATGCCCCTTGAGGCCATATTCATAAGTGAAATAAATAGGACACAGATGTGTAAACACCGTAGCATTTCTCTAGTGTGAAAAACTGAAGGTGTAAATGAGGTCCAGAATGTATGGCAGGTACTGGAAATAGGAAGGAAACGCTCAAAGAGAAATGGTAACTGAGAGCAGCAAGCGGGGAGGTGGGGGGTGAGAAACAAAGAAGAAAAAATGATGGTAAAAAGGAAAAAAACAAACAAAGCTTATATATATGGGGGTGGGGGTTGAAGGGAGACAGAACAATGGGAAAAATAAGAACCAAGATATATAGTATGTACAGGTACAAGCTGTCAATGAGGAATGTGATCATAACGTATTCCTAAATGTACCAATAAACTCAATTTATTAAAAAATAGATAGATAGATACAGATAGATACATAGATGTTACAAGGGGATTATAAAAACGACATGACATTTTGATCTATTAGATTAACTAAGGTAATTATAATGACTTCTATAAATGTACCTGTGCTTTTGAAACATTATAGTGTCCTGGACCTGGAACATCCTTTTCAATATTGGAATCAACAGTAAAAGTACTTTCTCTGGCAGTCAAAGAAAGAAATGGTGCATAGCCGTCTATACAAAAGATAAAACAGTATTAATGATGAAGATAGGATCCTGAGGATTTCAGAGGAAAAAAAAAAAAAAAACAGTCCTAATACACAATAATTTACTAGCCTGGATACTGAGACTGTATTTTCTGAATTAACTGATATTGGAAGATTCACACACTTGAAATGAGCTTTTAAAATACTGCCATTCAGCCGGGGATTTAGCTCAGTGGTTCCGGCGCCTGTCTTGCAAGCACAAGGACCTGGGTTTGATACCCCGGTAACCACATAACAATACTGGGTGTGGAGACTCACCCCAGCAGCAACCAGTACCACATACCACAGTGCCGGGTGTGGTGGCTCACGCCTGTCACCCCAGCACTCGGGAGGCAGAGGCAGGAGGATGCTGTGATGTGAGTTGGAGGCTGAGCTCAGGGCCAGCCTGAACTACAAAGTGAGACCCTGTCTCAAAAAAAAAAAAAAATGCTGGCATTCACATTACAGTAAAAAGGCAAACTCCAAAGTTGTGTAAGACTCAATGACACAAAGAAGTTATTGTATTTTAAAATTCTAATATAAGATCAGAATTTTATTAATATATATTAAATTTCAAAACTGAAGAAACTGGGCTTACTGAACAACTGAAAAAAAAAACAGAAGTCTTTGTCTTCAAGATGAAAATGGTATTATATTTATTTGATGAAATATTACATCCTCAGAAAATCAGTTTTACAATATAAAATAGCATAATTGTTATAGACCATAGCTATATAAAATCTAAAATTACAGAAACAAGCTACATAAGAATTTAAAGTGGATTTACAGGAGCTGGCTGGTAATGTCTCTTGGTACTACATATTTCTTGAATATCTAACTCCAAACAAAGGTTTATAAACTTCATTGGAATAAGCAAACAGAAGATCAGACAAACTTGGGTAGTCTACTGACAGAGCCATGGATATTAAAAAAAGAAAAAAAAAACAGGAGAAAGAACAGAGCAGTTATCTCTATGTGGGAACAGAAGAATTAAAGAACCCATAATTAACTTGTACACTAAAGGAAAATATGCACTAGTAAGGAATTTATGGTGATAAGTAACATAGTAAAAGTCTTGCTAATGTCAATTAATAGTAAAAGATTACTTAAAACTTTATTTTGAGACCACATATCTTAAAATGCAATTAAATCAAGAATTACTTATCTGTATTGTTAGGTATTGTAACATAAAAGAGATGAACAAAATACAGAACTTATCCTTTTGACAAAAACTCTTAAGGTATTCATGTAATTTTAAACAAGGAAAAACACCTTAAGGGACATAACGGAAGACAAATGCTCAGAAACTCCAAAACTAAGTCACCATCCACATCTGAAATAACTGGGAAGTGTTTCTGTATTAAAATCAGACAAAGAAGATTTAGAAGAAATATCAGGGATAAACGACAAAAATGTGATTTCATCAAGAGGAGTGAACAATCTATAAAGAAAAACAAAGATATGATTACCATCAAAAATCAGGATGGCCCTTACAGAGAAAGGGTTGTGCTTGAAACGGAAATTTTAGCGATGTTCTATTTTTTTATTTAGTCACTTTTTAAACTCTGCATTTATATATAACACAATTTTCTGTACAAATATTATCAAATCTCATAACGGTATACCTTTTAAGTTAATGTATAAACTTAAGGTAGTATGAGACACAGTTATTGAAATGAGAACTAAAAAACTAAGTTTGAACTAGTTCTGAGGCAGTACATGGCAGACCCTTACACTGAATGGTCCTCTGAAATATAAAATTAATTGAAAAATAGTAAAATTCATTAAAAAATGGAAAAATCCACAAAACAGCCCCATGCAGTCAACATATTATTGATGGTAAAACATATCAGATATTTTATATATTTATATGAAAGAAGTAACAAATTAAGAAAGCTGGCATTCACAGAACTTTCACTGAAGTACAATCCTCTAGCAAGCTGAGAAAATACGTATGAATTTGAGAAGGGAGATTTAGCTCAACTGGTACCCCATCTACCTAGGAAGCACAAAGACCAGAGTTCAATCCCCGATACCATCAAAAAAAAAGAGAGAGAGAGGAAGAGAGAAGACTTTTGCGTTTTATTGAAGATTGCACCTAGGGTGTATGGTGAGAGTGACCAGCTCTGCCAGCCCTCCAGAGCACGGCGCTTTAGTACTAACACTCAGACAGCCCCAGTCAGACTAGCGTGGGGACGGCCACTTCACCGCACTTCAGAGCCTAGCGAGCAACAGTTACAAAATAACAGATGTTTGTTTTTTTGTTTTTTTTGTTTTTTTTGAGACAGGTTCTCCCTGCTTAGTTCAGGCTGGTCTTAAACTCACTCTGCAGCCCAGGCTGGCCTCGGCCCCCTAAAAGCTGGGATTACAGCTATGCACCACTATCCCTGACAATAATAAATATTCTAAACTACACATCTAGTCATTGACTCAAAACACAAAATGCTCCATTATATATAAGACATACATATATGACAGGCAACAAAGATACACTAATTAGTAAGATAAAAACATGGATTAAAAAATGGGGAAATTAAATAAACAATTACACAATAGTTCTGCCAGTAATTAAGATATCAAATACAGAAGACAGCGACAGGGATCCACACCTGCCTGGCAGTTGCAAGGCCCTGAGTTCAATCCCCAGTACCACCACAAAATCAATAAATAAAATAAAGAAGAAAAGGTTTAGTTTTAAACTTTTTTAAGGAGAAGCTAGTTTCGGGAAAGTAGGATTATTGGAGTGAGATTTGAGTCATATAAATTGGCAAATAAAATACCAACTACAAATGATAAATTGACAGAAGATATTAAGGATATAGGAGAGGAAAAGCTTTGGGAGGAAAAAGAATGAGTTTAGTCTGGGAAATACTGAGTTAGTAGCACCAGCAGCAAACGATAAATCAAACTGGCATGAAGCAACAAAAAGGTCATTCTGCGATAGAAAGTGTGTAATATGGGGCAAATTTTATAGGCATAACAACAGCCATAGAACAAAAGGCATTCTTGTCGTCTAAGAAATAAGTAGGTCTTTGAAACCCAGACTCTTTTCAGGGACATCAGCCTATACATCGATCAGACACAAATCAATTATTTAAACATAAATAAAGACACCCTCCACCCCCGCAGGCGGCCTCCCTAGATTCTGACTGGCTGGTCGGATAAATTCACTTTGACGTAAGTACACAGGCACAGTACAGGACCACTGACCTCACGCTCCCCCACGTGAAGCTCTCCCATCAAACAGTTCTGGGGATGAAATATCTAGGAGAGGATATCACCCACGTAGACAGTTAAAATAGAACCAGTATAGAAAACCTAACAGACAGCTAATGCACCTTCCATTTATTATGCAAATAAACTTAAACAGCAAAGTTTAACAACAAAGCAAAATGCACTTTGGTGAGTTGTGCTTGCTTCTCGGGTAACTGTAAGAAAATCAGCACAGCTCTTACTAATCCGGAATTTAAGATTATCAACCTCTTCTATTTCTTAGAAAGCAAAGCAGCTCCGTCCTGTCCCTTTCAGGATGCAGTCACTGGCAGAGGAGATTCTCAGGGAGTAAAGGCTCTAAAACCAGAGGAATGAAGCTTGCAAATCAAGGCAGAAAAAAAATTCCTGAAGAAAACACGAAGACAATACAGTGAAGAAGTAACAGTGTTAAGGACGGATAGTTAGGAGAAAGAGATGTAAATAAACACCTGTACCCACAGTTTTAAAGTCCTCTCCTCCTATAAAGCTCAATATAACAAGTAAATTATATCAAATCCCATCATGTACTCTTCTCACATCATTCTCTGTAAAATCTACCTGATCCCTAACTGAAATAAATGCATATAGTCCAGTGTGTTATTGGTCTTAAAAACAGATGAAATGGAATATAAGCACTAGGAAGAGATTTTAAATTACCTTGCCAGGGAGTCCAGCAGAGAAAGCACAAAGGAGATACCTGTTCTTTCTATCAATTATCTGCATATTATTTCAAGTATCATGAAAACACCCATCTGCTGAGTTTCTGTGTAAGAAATTTCCAAGTTTCTTTCATAGGTCAATGAAGTACGGTTCTTTGACACAGTATAAGAAGGCTTTGCTCACAACATACTTACTGATTTCTAAAGCTTTTTCAATTTTTGTTATATCTGGCTCATTATTTTAATTTTATGCAATTATTTTCATTGAGTATTTGGGCCAAAATTTGAGAATAAAGATCCTGGCTATCATTGGCTCACAGGGCTTCCAAATATGTCAACAATAATTATAATATACAATCAAGGCACTATAAGAGTCGTTGAGAAGCCAAAAAAAAAAAAGAAACACAAGATTTTGAGTAAGAGAGCATTTCAATTAGAATTAGCCAACTATAAAAGGAGGACAGCATATTGCACAAATGTACTAGCAGATACAAAAGTACAGAAGCTAGTACGAAGATAGAGTTCAAAAACGTCAAAATTGAGCTGAATGTGGTGGCTCATGCCTGTAATCCTGGCACTTGGGAGGCAGAGGCAGAAGGATTGTAGTGAGTTTGAGGCTTGCCTGTGTTGCAAAGTGAGTTCAGGGCCATCCTGAACCACAAAGCAAGACCCTGTTTCAAAAAACTAAATAAAAATGAAAAATGCAGAGTTGAAATTGCTGAAATGTAGGTCAGCGGTAGGAGGATGTAAGGAGTGTAGGTGCCTGGGAAGGCTGAACTTAGTGAGAGACTATGTCAGGGATGAGAATATCACCTTATGTTGGGGATTTCAGATTTTCAAGCTCAGTGTCACAAAGGGGCTCTGTTTGTTTTTTGAGAGGTTTGTTGCAGAATGTGGCCAGAGCTGCAGAGAGGATGAGACTCCGCAGTCAAGGTTCAGTTAGACCACAGGAAGGCCCTCAGGGACTACTTCACCAAGACCCATCAGCGTGAGGAAACCTCAGGAAAAGCAGGCCTGAGCTGAAGCCTCCACAGCTATTTATTTGCAATCCAAGGACCTGAGAACAAAGAAGTAGAAGGATAACATTTGCAAGTTTTACCTATGAGTTCTGATCAGGGGACCGGGAAGTAATGGGCTAGTTTGTTATGCGATACATGTCAACTTGGTAAAAGCTATCTTCTCAGGGCCAGGGCAACGCAATGGCTGGAGCAAACATCTCTGAGATGACTTCTCTGTTCTCAGCTGCAGATGGGCTCTGATCTAACCGAGCATCCCAGAAGCCTGGCATCTGCTGACCCAAGGCCCCGCCCTCATGTCATTTCAAGCACTCCTCCAACCATCTCCCCACAGAGGTGGCTGGTGTTTTCACAAAGAAGATAATATACCTATGATCACTGTAGCCACAAGACGAAAGGTAGCTTGCAACTGAATAAAACAATGTTTGATTGGTTTGATTCAAAATAGAGATAATGAAGACTTGACCTATGCCAGGTATAGTTAAATGAAGAGAGTGAACCATTCTCAGAAAGAATATAAAAATAAAATCAATAGGTCTTAGTAACCAATAGGAATGTTTAGGTAGAAGAGACTAAGACTCATACACTGATAGTGACTTTGTTCAAGGGACCATTATCAAGGAGGAAAATTACTTCAGTCACTTGAGGTTGGGACTCTTAAGCGTTTCAGATTCTAGCGCCTACCCAATTAGAGATGTCCAAAACTCTGACCATCTTGAAGCCTTCTGAAGATTTCCATCTGAGAGTGGTGAGAATCAGGATGTGAGGACAGGTATGGATGATAACCTGCACACCTGTAACCCTAGCACTCAGGCCTCCGGAGGATCAGAGCGTTCAAGATCAGCCTGGGTTCTATAGAAAGTTCAAGGTCAGCCTGGACTGCACAGTGAGACCTTGTCTCAAAAAAAAAGTGATTAGAAAAGTACAAACATTTAAAGAAGACTATAAAAGGTTGGTAGGAGAAGGGTAGTAAGACTCCCCGAATCAGCACCTAACCATATCAGGTATATATGAACAGTACAAGAAGAACCAGAAGAAAACGTCGTCACTGAGAAGAAATGTTTCTAAGCAAGCGGTTAGCTGTAACAAAAGCAGGATCAAAAATCATCGTAACTTTTTAAAGTAGTCAATGGTGGTAAAAGATGTTGGAGAGTGACATAAATCAAATGCATTAAAATACAGATATGTAAACTCCAAATATACTACTGAGATCAAATGGTGAAAAACAATAAAATTCAAGATTTAAAACAATTTAGTTTGCAAATTTCTGATGACAAACTTTACTCAAAGAAATTTAATCTGATCAGTTGTGTGAAAAGAATAGCCTATCCTGGATTTTGTTTAAAAATATATCATTACAGGACCGGGAATTCAGTTCAATGGCAGTGTGCCTACGTCGGAAGCTTAAGGCCCAAGTTCAGTTCCTGGTACCGCGATAGATAGATAGATAGATAGATAGATAGATAGATAGATACATACATACATACATACATACATAGATACATAGATTGATTGATACATACATACATACATAGATACACAGATAGACACATAGATAATACATACATACATATATACATAGTAAAAATATATAATTATAGAGAGAATACAGTTTAACTATAATTTGGGTGTGATTAAGCACTAGAACATGAGAATAGAAAATGTAGAAAGCAAACTGGAAATACTGTTTGGTCTAATTTATTAACTGCAAACAAATGAGGAAAGCAAGTGACTAAATTATACATCCCCATCTATCTCTCAAAAATGTAACTTTTTAAAAAGGCAGCTCTCACAATGTTTGAATGGGGGGGAGGCTGGTGAGCCCATGTGCAAAAGAGAAATATGAAACATTTTAGTCAATGAATGTCTCTAAGGGAAACTATCGTGTGCGCGGCGCTGGAGTTCCCAGGGCAGGCCAGGCGGAACCCGAGACGCGCCGTCCCCAGGCGGCCCTGTCCTGCGGGGGGCGGGACTGTCGTTCTGCTTCGGCCTTAACAGACGCGGAAGCCGAGCGGGCCACGCCCGTCACGGCGTCTCTCCTCCACTTTACCTGCCACCCTCCGCCTCGGGACTGCCACCCGATAGGACCCAGGCCCCACACGGTCCTCAGTGCTGCCACCTTCGGCGGCTCGGGGCCAGCGGGGCGCCCGGTCGTACATGGCGAGTAGGCGGGGGCCGAAGAGGGCGGAAGCAGGGCGGAAGCCGGGCGGAAGTCGCCTCGGCTCGGAAACGCGCGCAGGCGTCACTTCCCAACTGGCTGACAAAAGTCGGTTTCCCCCAGGCCCGTGCTATCCTGGGCACAGCTGAGGGGGAAGAGGAGCCCGAGGGTAAAGTCCCACTCTGAGTGTGCTCAGCCGGCGGAGCAGACTGCTGCCCCAGGAGGGAGCGAGGGAACCGCGCCCCGCGCCCCGCGCCCCGGCCCACCCGCCCGCCGGCCCCACCCCGGCTCCGCCCCACCCGCGGCCCACCCGCACGCCGGCCCCGCCCCGGCCCCGCCCCGCCCGCGGCCCACCCGCCCGGCCCTGCCCCGGCCCACCCGCCTGGCCCCGCCCCGGCCCCGCCCCGCCCCGCCCCGGCCCCGCTCGCCGGCCCCGCCCCGGCCCACCCTCCCGGGGGCGCTCGCCGCGCGCGCTGCTCGGCGTGGGCTCCTGCAGCGTGGAGGCCCCGGTTACCGCGCTGCGCCCGCCGCCCCGAAGGCAGAGGACGCTCTGGCAGGGGATGGAGGTTATTAGGCCCAGCCAAAAGTACCGCAGAGGCAGCGGCGGCGCCTCTAATCCCAGCCCTCTGGGAGGGTGAGGCGGAGGACCGCACGTCGCGGCCCGCCCCGCACAAGTAGTGGCCCGGCTCAAAAATAAGATGGGCGGAGCGCAGCGCGGTGCGGGGCCTCGGGTGCCGTCCCCACTACCACGCAGAAGGAGAGGGGAGGGCGAGAGCGAGAGGGCAGGCCGGGCCGCTCGGAGCTGTCCCCGCCGCGGCCCCGGGGCAGGAGGCGGTTCCAGGGGCGGCGCGGTGCACCTCCAAGGACGCGAGTCCCGTCTCTGGGAATCCAGCCGGGAGCCGGGGCGCCGCGGAGGTTAGGGCAGGAGCGCGGGAGCCGGGGCGCCGCGGAGGTTAGGGCAGGAGCGCGGGAGCCGGGGCGCCGCGGAGGTTAGGGCGGGAGCGCGGGAGCCGGGGCGCCGCGGAGGTTAGGGCGGGAGCGCGGGAGCCGGGGCGCCGCGGAGGTTAGGGCGGGAGCGCGGGAGCCGGGGCGCCGCGGAGGTTAGGGCGGGAGCGCGGGAGCCGCTGCGCGCGGGGAGGGCGGGCGGTCCCCACCTGCGGGCCGCGTGCCGGCGGCGCGGTCCCTCGTCCCCCGCTGGAACGTCCCCGCCTCGCGCGCCGCGAGAATGACAGCAAGAGCGGCGCTCCCGACCTGCGGGCCGCCGGAGCGCGCGGCCGGGGCCGGACGGCGGCCGACGAGGCCAGCAGCTTCCCGCCGCTGCCGCTCAGCCTTTGCTTTACGCAGATCTCTACTGGCACGTTATCCAGACACACCGCAGTCACCCTCCGCACTGACGGTTTGTGCCAGTGTGTGACACGCCTCCATTCCCGCTTTTCCCATTTTCCTACCTGCCCCCTATACGCATAGGCTTTGTTTCCTTTTTTGAATTCCCATCGCATTTTTCCCCTCGTTATTTACCCGCACACCCTGTTTTCTTTTAAATATTTTTTTATTTCACAGTATCTACTATATATTCTGGAACTCATTTGCATCTTATTTTCTCATACCAGAGAAAAGATACAATAGTTAAGAGCTAGACAATACATTATCTCTTCACTTTGAAAATGCTACGTGGACTCTGTTGGGGTTCCGCCCCGCTGCTCAGGAAGATCCCACAACGGCGAAGAGCTGTGCCCGGGCTTCTGCTGGGGAGGAAAGACGCGGGGCCGCCCCGGAGCCAGCGCGGCAGCCGTGCCGAGCCCGCCGGGCGCCCGGCCGGCTTCCTCCCCGAGGCCTCCCGGCTGGCGGCGCGGGGACCGGGCGCGCGGGCGGCCTAAGAGGCCCGCAGAGCCCGGGGCGCCCTCGCCCTGGCCCCGCGGCCGAGCCCGGGGCGCCTGGAAGCAAGTCCGAGGGGCACTTTGCGCCCGCGGAGGCGGCTCGTGTCTTCCGGCCTTGAGTGCGTTTGGATTCGAGAAACACGCACTTGAGAACACTGCTTCCGTCTGATTTTATTCCTGGCTGTTGGGATTACCCTCTCCTTAGACGGAGAAAATGCTTCAGGAGGTTTCTCGCCGCTCACTTAGAAACTCAGCGAAACTGAAGTTGACGAAAGAGTGCCCTTCCAGGAGCCCTGCGCCTAGGCACGGCCTTTGCTCTGGGACTTCACGGGGAGCGGCAGCTGGAAACCAGCGCGACTCCAGACTGCTGCTCAGATACCACGTATCACAATGCGGCGTGAGGAGGCAGAGGCAGGAGGGTTGCTGTGAGTTCGAGGGTGGTCTGGGCTACCTAGAGAGGTCAGGGCCAGCCTGAACTACAAAGCGACACCCTGCCTCAAAAGCCTTAAAACTTTTAAATCTTGTCATTTTCTCCATTGTGGTTTTCTACCGTTGTCAGAAATCAGTTGTCTTTCAGTTGTCTGAAATGTGCTGTTAAAAATATAGACATAGTAACAAAATTAAAATTACCTACAAACACAAGTAATTTGGTTCAGCATTCACGTTCCTGCAGAACAATTGTAAGGCTACCACGCCCTGGCTTACCACTCTCATAGTATTGGTAAAAGATGAAAACTATATTGAACCAAGATTTGATTTCAGAATTTTAGTTCTTTCCATTTGTAGCTGTTGGCTCCCATTAGAATAAACTTTAAATGAAGCTGCAATAAGATCAAGTCTCAAAAATCAAACTGGGGCCAGGGATTTACTTCAGTAACGCTATTTCCTGCCTTTCAAAGTCAAGGTCATGAGTTCAAGGAACCACCAAAAAAATCAAGTTGATTATCAGACAATATTAGGTGCAGCGAAGACTCCATAGATGCTCATGTGTCTTGTCTATATACGGTAAATGACATCTAGGGTATGAAGTGGGTATTCTGTCTTAAAGAACTATTAAACAGGTTATAAATGTTAAAAAAAAAGTACTGACTGAAATACTGACTTTGAAACCAGTCTCTAACTCGTCATGATTTAACTTGCTGGCTTCCCGCGGTTTTGCGTTTGGTAAAGAAACAGAGTAGTGATAGTAAATCAATTCTTATGCATTAAAATCAACCAAGTGTGCGTCCCAGCATTGTTGGAGTTACACTGTAAAGTGGTATACCCTCGAGTGAAGATGGTGAAAACATAGTGATCTGAAGGTTACAGATCATATTTTATATATTATTTTATTAAAATTGTATTTCTCTTAACCGCAAACTTACTCTGATTCTTAAATCACCAAATTTCAGGAACTTCATTCAAAAGTATTTGTGCTCAAATCAATGACAGCCGGATTCATTTTCCCATTTGTTGAGCCCCATGTGGGCGCTGCGCGAAGAAGCACGAAGCGTACATAACGCAGTGTCCCCTAAGCAGTGCAGTGAGTGGCGCTGGTTTCTCCCCGCGCCCCGGAAGGTCACCGAGGGCATGTCACACAGCCTTTGCTGCATCCACAGACGGTAAATGAGGGAGCAGGATTAACGTCTGACTCCAGAACTGAGTTTCACGTCTATCGAGAGGGACATGCTGCGCCTGTGCTCTGCTCACAGTCATGTTTTTCCTCTGTTCTCAATTTTTTTTTCCTACAAAACTGGACGGGTAGTCTGTGCAGGGGTGTGGCGGTCTTGACAGCTAGGAACCGGGATGCTCTGTGGTGTTGCCGTGTGTCTTGAGAGCACTGCAAGGTCCCAAAATTACCTGCGGGGAGGAGGGAGAAGCAGACTGCACTTTGCACTGGACCGCACAGAGCCATGACGGGTAGGGACTGTCAGGCAGCTCGAGAAGGCCCAGCCCAAAAGCGAGGGTGGGCCGGGCGGTGGTCCAGAGCAGAGTCCGCGCAGGTCGGTGTCGTGGCGCACCCCCGTGGTCCCAGCGCTCGCAGGCTGAGGCGCGGTGAGCAAGGATCGCATCTTGGGTACAAATCCTACACAGTGAAACCCTCCATCTCAGCTCTGCTCCCCAGAAAGAGAAAGAGACCAGGACCCAAGATGGAGGCACCTCCCCCGAGAGGGCCAACAGCTCACGGACAACTGTAACTGGCACCACCCGGCCCAGTGAATCTGAACAATGGAGAGACACGTAGACAGATGGCGGAGCACTCGGACCTTCCCCGCCTCCCAGACACTTCTCCAGCTAAGAGAAGGTGATGATGCCTCAAACACACTCTGCTACAGGCCTTGTTTGTCTATCGGATCAGTATTATCCAAGCAGCCGTATTTATAATGGTACAGATTGATTTTAGGGTGGCCCACGGTAACCTGCCGTGTGATCTTGCTACATAAAAATGTCCTACACAGAACGCTTCGGCCCCGACCCGTTCTCAGGACTCTGCCTCCCGCAGGCGCTTTCTCTTAGTGAGACTGTCCTACTCCAACCCAGCGTGGGTGATGTATCTAAAAATACTCCTTGGTTTAGTGCAGTTGTCTCACATGCTTTATATGCTGTGGGCCTACTAGTCTGGCTTTTAATTCGTATATACTAACTTTAAAATGTCTTATAGGATAAATGAATCTGCTGCTAGAAAAATAAAAGGGTAGGGGTAGTGGGATGAAGAAAAAAAAATTGGAATGTGTTATGTACTAGTTCCACTCTCCATAGTGAATATAATCACTGTGCACTGCAAACATAAACTAATAAAAGTTTTAAAAAATAAAACTTTCCTATTATTCACCTCCTTGGTCTTTGAGTCCATTCTTGAGCAGCGTGAGACAAGAATGTGGGCTGGTATGAATTCTGAGCCCTGTTACACTTTTTAGACTTCCTGTTTCTTACTATAAATTGTGTTCTCCCACCCTTTCCCGTTCCTGGGTAATTTTACCACTCTCACGACTCAGGCATCTCCTTTAGGACGCACACATTCCCAACTGCCTGCTTAGCACCTCGTACAGTGCTCCATGACTACAAGTGGAATGCATCCAAACGGAATTCTTTTCTTCTCTCCAGAAAGCCTGACCCTCTTTCTCATGTCTTACCTCTGTTGAAAAAGGAAATGTCTTGGGGCCAGGGATTTGGCTCAGTGGTTCCGGCGCCTGTCTTGCAAGCGCAGGGGCCCGGGTTCGATTCCCCGGAAACCACATAACAATACTGGGTGTGGAGACTCACACCCAGCAGCAGCCAGCACCACATACCACAGTGCCGGGCGTGGTGGCTCACGCCTGTCATCCCAGCACTCGGGAGGCAGAGGCAGGAGGATTGTGATGTGAGTTGGAGGCTGAGCTCAGGGCCAGCCTGAACCACAAAGCGAGACCCTGTCTCAAAAAACTTTAAAAAAAAAAAAAGAGAAAAAGAAAAGGAAATGTCTTTACCACACACAGGCCTGAGTTTCCAGACCGTCCTCGATTTGTTCCCACGTCCGAAAAGCTGCGGGGTTCTGTGGTTCCCACCTCTCAGTCTTTCTCAAGTCCACCTTTCTTACTGCGATTCTGTTGATATTCTCCCTCCTGTTGGCCCCTCTGTTCTCATATCTCAACAAGAATACCTTCCTGCAGTCTCTCTACTGCAGTGTACCCACATAGTGCTCTTGGATTAATCTTCCTAAGTAGTTTACATAATCACTCTTCTGCCAAAGTCTCCCACAGCTTACTGAATAACTATAGCATCAGGTGTTTAAAAATAACCCAGTTTACCTTTGTATTCTATTTCTTCCGCTGATCTCCAGTCACACTGTTAACATCTTGGTCAGACACTACAAATCCTATCTCTGTGCTTCCTTTTCAGGTTTACCTCTGCCTGGAGATAACCTCATTTTACTTCTTGTCTGTGAAGCTTAAACTCTAAAGAACATCATTTCTAATCCCCCACAGCATTAAGCAGAACACATATTATCGAATACATGTTAATGGCTGTTGGACTAAAGGTTAGAAGCATAGTGAAATATATGGTGAGGGGCCAGCCATGCAATATCACTTTGCATGCCAGCTCAGTACTTTAAATTTGATGAGAAATAATACAATTCTTTAAAATGTTACGGGACAAACAGTATAATACTACTGTATTCCTCCAGGAAGAGAATGTACTACATTCACAGTAAATAATTCACCCCCTAAAAATCTTCATAAGTATCCATATTTTTCTGATAGTTTCTATTAGCTTTTTTAAAAATATTATTCTGCGCCAGAGATTTAGTTCAGTGGTTCCGGCGTCTTGTGCTAAGTGCAAGGTCCTGAGTTCAATTCCTCATACCGCATATCACAATGCTGGGTGTGGTGGCTCACACCTGTCATCCCAGCACTCAGGAGGCAGAGGCAGGAGGATCACTCAGAGTACGAGGCTGGCCTGGGCTACATAGTGAGTTCAGGGCCAACTTGAACTACATAGTGAGACCTTGTCTCAAAAAAAATGTTCTCTGTCAGCTAGGAGACAAGGAAAACAAGGAGGAAATTTTGGGTTTTAAGAAAGTCAGCTTTTTATAATACCAAGAATCACAGTTTTCTCCTTGTTAAAGTTTATGAAGTATATCTGAGCTAATAAGTACACATGAACTAGTTAACCATGAAACATTTATATGGAATATATGAAGGCATATGCTTAAGGACACATAAATGTATTTGACAACCAGCAATACCTTATCATGCTATCCTTATGAGTCTTATAAGAAAATGTGTAATAAATGTCTCTAATTAAAATGAATTCCCAAGAAGTCAGATGAAGCCATATGGTTTTTAGAAATTAATTGAAACAACCTCATATAACAAAGCTGGGCTTATCATAACCTAAATATGGCTACTTTCCATCTACTATCAACTTAATGTATCTCATTTTCTTCTGAACTTTCTAGGAGTCCTGAACTTATAAAGGCTAGTGTTACAGAAATGCTCTACTAGATGAAAAAAAAAAAGAAGAAAGCTTCTTTCCACATCAGGTACATGTTACATTGCGCCTCGTTCAAGAGTGCTGCCGCCGCAGAATTTCCAACCATCAGACCTGACCCACATGTGAACAGTGAAAGGTGTAATGTGCTGGAAGTCTGGTCGTGCAAGCTGTCCCTGACCTGGTATCCTTGATGTTTGGAAGATCGAACATGCAGAGGTTAAAGACAACCGCGTGGGAACATCCTGTTAGAGGACGCTGCGGGTCAGATGATGAGACACTCTGCAGTGCGCTTCCTGTTCCACACTCACACTTACTCGGTGAGGAAAGATGCAATTGTCAGCTTAGCCTGCTCTAAGTGCTGTGCCCACGTTCTGCAGTCTGTCAGCAGGAAGCAAAGGAAGTGTAGAACAGGCAGAATGTTAGGAGCATAGAAAGAATGACCAGACGGTGTTGTGATGATGAAGTCCTTTGTGCTTGTACGCTGTATAACCACGCCCACAACAATAAGCTCCGTCTTTGGTCTGCATGAGACCTTTGGACCCCCAAGCTCCGCTTTTTTCTTACAGTTCTTCTGGATTCAAAGCACTCTGGACCCAGTCAGTAGAGACCACAGTGATATATCTAAAATCATTTCCAAAGAGAGGAAGAGGTTGACAGAATTCAGAACATGAAGTTACTAGGACAGACGGGTGTCAGCTAATAAGGAGACTTGCGAAGTTTTAAGTGCAGCACAGGAAAGACATTCTGGAGCTAAACATGATTTCCCAGCTGAGTAATTATGTAAATGAATTGAAGGAAAAGTTAGTCATTCCTGAGACCAAAATTAGCTTGGAAGATCAACTGGAAGAAATATGACAAAATGAGAGCAACCAATACAAAACACAGAACTCGAGGAGAAAGAAACCACAGGCTTGGAGACAGGTACAGAGAAAGTAACAGGAAAAAACTATAAGTATGGAATCAAGTCTGAGTTCAGGTTTATGAGAAATGGCTTGCATCTGGACATATATGAAAACTTGTTGTAGAAGGTAAAAAATAGAGTAAGTTTTACCAAAGGAAAAAGATAAGAATGAAATCAGTTCTCACCTGCAACCTTATAAGAGAGTAGACAACAGAACAACACACACAAACTGCTAAAAACAAAGCCCAGAGCCAGAGGCCATCACCAGTAATAATTTTATTCATCTGTTAGTACACAATAAAGATATTTTCACACATGAGAATGCAGAAAATACTGCTTACTATCCACATACACCAAATGAAGAGACTGCAGAAGGAGTATAACAAAAAAGAGATGATCTACATGAAACACCTCACGGTAGGTTACAGAGATGCAGCCATGCTAGTCAGTGAACTTCTTTTGTGACTACAGCATAAATTATATTTATATATGAATATATAATAACAGATTGACCAAAATATGAAGTGTGGACTATACAAACTAAAAAGAGACAGATAAAAATACCAACAATATTATAATAAATAATATCAGAGAAAAACTAGGAAATGGAAAAGTTGAAAGAAGAGATGATACTATTACCCAAACATCATGGCTAATGGGAAAGAGAAAATGGGGAAATAATAGCTATTTCCAAGTAATAGTGAAGAAATATATTTCTAAGTAAGAACACAGAAAAAAGGAGTAATCAAGAGTGAGATGAAAAGCTTAAAGTAGGATTTCTACTTTAACAGGGAAAAAAAACAATGAGTGGTCAGTAGGTAAAGGCAACATAAGTGGAGAAAATAAGAAGAAACAATATAAGTAGTAAAAATTAAGGGCCCAGGATTCAGCTCAGTGGCATTTCACAAGTGAAAGGTCCTGAGTTTGATCCCTGGAACCAGAAAAAAGTAACAAAAATTAGAAGAAATAAAATTAAGCATATGAGCCACTGCACTAAGTATAAAAGCATTACTTTCTACTATTAAAGCAGAGATTGTCAGATTGGGTTCTTTTTAAAATCTCAAATGTGGTTTACATGTTCTCAACAAACGTGTTGAGAAAGGTTAAGACTAAAGGAATAAGCCCAGTTGCAAGAGGACAGTGGACTAGAAGAGACAGAGGAGCACAGGGAGGCAAACAAAAGCTGAAATGACCCGTCTCGGTTCCGGAAGTTTCCGTGTGAGGTAGCGTGGCAGTTTGTGTGGTCTTTGTGAAGTTCTGCCACACAGTGCAGGGTCAGGGCCAGAAAGTTCGGACCGTGGTGGTACAACCCATCAACCTCATCTTCAGATACTTGCAAAATAGATCCTGGATTCAGGTGCGGCTCCATGAGCAAGGGGGCATGCAGACGAGGGCTGCATTAGAGGCTTCGAAGAGTCCATGAACACTGTTGAAATGGAAAACGGCAGCTTTACAGTAGAAATGCCTCACAGGTAAGTGACCAACCTTGGCATCAAGAGCGATGCTATTTGGTAGTAGGCATCCTTGATGTGAGATAATGGAATGGCACCTAGCCCCTTAGGTCCTCTTCCCAAAAATCCTTAAGTGTGGTCATGAAGAAAACATTAGGAAAATACCACTTGAGGGCCATCTTGTAAAACAACTGACCAGGGCTGAGGATTTAGCTCAAGAGATAGCATGATTACCTCGGAAGCACAAGGACCAGGTTCAATCCCCAGTAGCACCAAAAAAAAAAAAAAAAAAACCCGGACCAATAGTCCTCAACATTGTTGGCAAAAATAAAGAAAGTGTGATACCACCATCAAAAGGAATCTAAGAAGACCTAACTAAATGTAATGTTATGTTCTTCCTAAATGGCATGTTAGAACAGATAAATGAATGCTTGGATAAAACTAAAGAAAAGCAAATTAGGAATCAACTTTCATCAAAATAAACCAACTTGATTCATTAATTGGAGCAAATATACTGTGCTAATGAAAGTTGTTAATAACAGAGGAAATTTCATGTGATATAGATAAGTTATCTCTGTACTTCACAGCCTTTCTGGGAATATACAGCTGTTCTATAATTAAAAGTTTATTTACAAAGTAGGCATAAATACCAAACAAAAATTGAAGCATATATTAGGTAACCTAAAAAAGATTAAAGTTCAATTCAAAATATTTTAAATCACAAGTAAAGACACATTACTTTCATTTAATGAATTTGTATAACTTTAGTATTAACACTCATCGGGGTTCTAACAAAATGAATGCAACTGATCTCTACCTGAAATATATATTTGAAACTTCCAGTAAAGTGATAGCAAACAATATCCAGTAATGTTTTTAAAGGATAATATTTTAAAACCAAATAGGGGACCAGGGATGTAGCTCAGCAGTATATGCACCTGCTTGGCAACACAAGGTCTTGAGTTTAATCCCCAGTACTGAGGGAAAAAAAAAAAAAAAGAAAGAAAAGAAAAAGAACTAAATAGGTAGAGTGTTTGATTGGAAAGATGATTCAGTTCCAAAGGATTACTAACATAATCTTATGATATCTTTATATTAAGAGAAAATATTTTTAAAGTATTTGAAAAAATTAAAAATTTATTCTTAATGAGATTTGTATATATAATGGAAATTGAAGGGTATCATTAAATATAATAAAAATACCACAAAATTAAAAGCAACATCATGATACACAGTAAAATAACTATTGCTCTTCTCTCATTGACTATGCAATTTTGGAGTTTTTTTTATTAAAAAGTATCAAATTTAATAATAATGTTTACTAGATACAACAAAATTTTAAAAAGCTATTAGAAGTAAGAAAAAGAGAAATTTTTTAAAAATCTCTTTTGGGCCAGGGATGTAGCTCAACAGTTCTGGTGCTGCCTTGCAAGTGCAAGGGCCCAGGTTTGATCCCTGGTAACCACATACAATAATGCCGGGCATGGACACTCATGTCCCCCAGCAATCAGAACCACATACCACAGTGCCAGGCTTGGTGGCTCACACCTATTATTCCAGAACTTGGGAGACAGAGGCAATAGGATTGCTGTGAGTTCAAGGCTGAGCTCAGAGCCAGCCTTGAACTATAAAAGCGAGACGTTGTCTCAAAAAAAACAAGAAAAGTAACAAATGAAATAACTACTAAAGACATTTGAAAGACTGAGTTAGTCATTCCAGGTAACAGATATAATTTCCAACAGGCATTCTTGGGAGATATAAGATTCAGAAATATTTGTATGACACCATTTTTACAAGCAAAGACTTAAAAAAAAAAAGGTAAAATTTGAGTTTAAAAATGTACTGTACATATATGTTATATAAGCATGGAGAAAAATGTGGAAGAATGCATTCTAGGCTGTTACTATAAATGACCTAAAATGGGAAGAAATGTAGGTGTAGTGAAATGACAGGAAGGAATAAATAATAATTAACTATGTTGGTTTTAAGTTCAGATCTCAAACTGATGATTTTGTAAGTTGTTAACAAAAATATAAGACAATATATTTGTAACTTTTTTTTTTTTTTGAGACAGGGTCTCACTTTGTAGTTCAGGCTGGCCCTGAGCTCAGCCTCAAACTCACATCACAGCAATCCTCCTGCCTCTGCCTCCCAGTGCTGGGATGACAGGCGTGAGCCACTGCACCTGATACTGCACTATGTGGTACTGACTGCTGCTGGGGTGAGTCTCCACGCCCAGTATTGTATGTGGTTACCGGGGATCAAACCCAGGCCCTTGCACTTGCAAGACAGGTGCTGGAACCACTGATTTATCCCCGGCCCTATTGTAACATTTTTAAAGCTACTCTCTTGCATAATGGTCCCAGAGGTGGACCTTAGTGGAGTCTTAGAAGATTGTCAGTTGTTAAGCTTCTGTCTCATCATTGTATGTATTTTATTAACCATAGAGTAGCTATATTCTGTTATATGTACAGGCTCTATTAACCTGATTAACATCTCTTATTGATTCATTGTCATGACTGGACCTAACTACAGTACTTTAAAATAATTGCCTTCACTATCATTCAGCTTTAAAAAAATAAAATCTTGATACAAGATATAATGTGGATGAATTCCAGGACACTGTGCTAAATGAAATAAGCTAGTCACAAAGTAACAAATTTTGTATGAGGTCTTTAAAAGCATCAAATGTATGGAGACAGAAAGTAGAACAATGATTACGAGTCGTCATTTGAGGGCCGTGGAGTTTCAGTTTTGCAAGATGAAGACACTCTGGAGATCACTGCAAAACCATGAGAATAGACTCAACACTATCCACCTATCCATGTGCGTGGGGTGGAGAAAGCGAATGTACTGTGCTTTCACTCCAGTTGAAATAGTCACCTTAAGTTCTGTGAGTCCTTTGTGAAGCCTAAGCCATGTTTTCTCCCGACTGTAAAGGACTTGTTGACACCCTGGTCTTTACCTAAGGAAAGAGAGACTCTGCAGAAGCCCAGTAAATAACAAGTACATATCAATTACCATCGACAGACAAGGAAAAAGGCACAAACCCTTTTAGAGGTCTGCAGATATGGATGCTTAATTGTTGATGCAGGTCCCCAAAATAGCAATTCAAGAAGCAGAAAGTGTCAAGTAAACAACAGGAATGACTGGTGGCGCGTGACTGAAATTCAAGGTGATGAGCCTAACTTAGAAGTACACGAACGGTGTTCTCCTGTCCTGCAGACAAAGATAGGCAGCTACTGAAATTTTCCCTCACAGATTTGTGGTTTCAAGGAATTCACTACACTCTGTACCATGTGTAAGGGACCGTAACTTACCCATTTTTGCTTCCAACTACGCTTTTTAAACATATAAAAATTTAGTCTCCAAAAACAATTTGATAATTCCACATCACACAAAGTCATACCTGGACAAATGGCTAAAACTTTAGATCAACTGACTTCAGCTACCAGCATGATAAATACATCTGCTTACCCTCACACAACCGAAACTCCCCCTCTTCCCGTCTTATCACAAGAAACTCTGATTTCCCTGGTGTTCAGGGAAGGGTCTGTGGGTGGCAATACCATAGGCGGGGACAACTCAGCCTCCACGGGACCCCTCCCCCACTGCCAGCCACCAAAACTCTCAGTACTGAGGGGCTTCCCGCTTTCTCTCCAACCTTCTTATTCTCCTTCCCACTTCCACACAAAGTCCGCAGAGAAAGTCTAAGGTAGTAAACAGATCTTAGGAAGTGTGTGGACTGAGCACACTGCCTCCTAGGCTAGGATGCTCTCCTGCCCCTGGGAGATACCTTTCCGGTAACATGTCTTCATTTTATTTTCTTTTTTCACTCATTTTATTTATCTGTAAGATAAGGAATTGGAGCCATTTCTAGAATCATCTTTATGTTTAAATAAATCTGTACACATATGTTTTTAGTAAAGGGCACTAGATGGCACAATTTCTCCAATGTATTTTATTAAGGTGTTCACCTCTTAATAATTTTCATATAAAATAATTTTCCTGTTTAAGTACTTTACAAATACATTTTAAATACTTCACACCTAAAGTTTACCTTTGGCAGAAAATCTATGTAATAATCAACAGAAAATTTGTTGAGAATTTAAGTAATATGGATTGTTTTATATCCTTATTCATAAACACTGTATTGATAATTCCAACACTTAGATGAATAAAGTAACCCAAAAAATATAGTAGAGTCTCTATAACAAAATTAAAATTATAGGTAGTAAATATTCCATCAAATGCACATTTTTATAGTGTTACTGATATATAACAAAACTACAATACAAAAGGCAGACTGGTAATCCACTGACAACAGATGCTTAGAATTGGTACTAGAAACAGTAGTCTCAAACTCAGTATTTTCACTTATCTGCTTGCATTAATTCACCTGAATTGTGTCAGCTCAACTGGCTTGAGATCTAGCCCGGGGATCAGCGAGCACACTTCAGGGTGTCAGCTGAGCGGCCTCTGCCTGTCTTCCTTTCTCACGGGCCTCACATCCACCCACTCAGCCAAGCTGCCGCCAGGTGACGGGGAGTGGGTGGAGGCTCTGTCTGCACCCCTCCACTGGCGCGGGGCCTGGTGCTACGCCTGTGGTCTTCTGCGCTGGCCGGGGAGTTTGGGCAGCTCAGCAGCGTGCCCCAGGACGGGCGATGTTCCCACCCAGAGGCAGACATCAGAAGCACAGATGTGCGTTCTAAACCGCGGGCTGGCTGCTTGGAAACTGTCTTCGTGCAGAGCCACACAGAGCTTGCGTTTTCTACCCTCTAAAAAGACTCTTGCACCTCCCCCGGGGGCCCCTTTTGACTCCACACCAGCATTCAGGAGGCTGAGGCAGGGAGGTTGCTGCAAATTCGAGGTCAGTTTGGATTACACAGGGAGTTCAAGGCCAGCTGAACCACAGAGAGAGACACTGTCTCAAAAAAACCAAAGCAACCCAACGAACAAAAACAACAACCAAAAAGAAAGATCAACAACAAGAAAGAAAGATCAAGGCTGAGCTATATTTGGAAATCAGAATCCAAGAAGGTCTTAAAAACCAACCTGAGGAGGCAGTGGGAGAAGAGCAATGACTGATGGCAAATATAAGCCGAGGTTAAGATCTGCAGCTGACAGAGGAGGCTGGGAAGGAAAACAGTAAAGCTGTCTGGGTTTATGATCCTATGGGATTAGGTTTAAAACAACACGAAAGAACTCAAAACAGGATAGAATGCAGAGAAGTGCACATCCAACAGCCAGAAGTAAAAGAGGGGTCCTAAAGACAAAGAGTGTAAAAGGCTCCAGTAAATCTGGAGCTTACTGGGTCTCAGTGAAGACCATCTCAGCCCTGGAACGAGAGACGGGAAGTTAGAAGCCAGAGCGCAGCGGGCTGGGCAGGAGAGACAGCTCCTCTCCCAGACAGCTGCGGTGAGTGCGGACGTTTATCACAGTGGAAATACGCAAATGTGGACACGCGGGAATCCTGCCGTGGTGGTAACAAAGCAAAAGAGAAGTCGTTACATGGAAGAACAGTGCTTAAGAGATTCCCTAAAACACCATTTCAGACTGTCAGAGTCGCTGCAGAGGGCCGGGAAGAGGCTGACCCATACCCTCAAATGCAGCATAATAAAACATTAACTTATGCAATTGTCAGAACAGACTGCTCCAGTGAGTGGTTCCGCCAGAATTTGGTCATCAGGATTTTTCATGATGGGCCGGGGAGTTAGCTCAGTGGTTCTGCTCCTGTCTTGCAAGCACAAGGACCTGGGTTCGATCCCACTAACCACATACAATACTAGGTGTGGAGACTCACCCCAGCATCAACCAGTACCACATACCACAGTGCCGGGCGTGGTGGCTCACTCCTATAATCCCAGCATTCGGGAGGCAGAGGCAGGAGGATTGCTGTGATGTGAGTTGGAGGCTGAGCTCAGGGTCAGCCTGAACTACAAAGCGAGACCCTATCTCAAAAACCCTCAAAAAAAAAAAAAAAAAAAAAAAGGTTTTTCACGAAAAGTTGAACTATACACTTCCATAAAGTTAGTTTATGGGCAGTCACTTGAAACAGTTCCTGCCAAGTCAAGCCAGCAAAATGTGACTGTACTGTAGTGCACCTTAGTGAATACATTAATGGAGCTATTGATCAAACCTACTCATAAAAACAAGAGACAGGTACTAGGGATCAGCTGTGGAAATAGAGTAAAAGAGAATGAGTCATCAGGGGAAGCCGCCCTCCTCTTACCAAGAAAAGGCCCCAAAGTACTTAGGTTAGGAGACCTGTATTAGTCAGAGTTCTTCAGAGAAACTGAACTATTGGTATGTATATAGACAGAAATTTATTTTAAGGAATTGTGGGGCCTGGTACACTCTAATCTGCGGGGTATCTAAAATGTAACCTTCCAATAAACATCCAGAGTGCTAGGCATGGTAGCACACACCTATAAGATAATGCCAGCACTCAGAAGGCTGAGGCAGGAGGAGCACTAGGAGTGCTTGAGGCTAGCCTGGACTACAGTGAGTTCAAGGTCAGCCTCTACACATATCTGGAGTGATGCCTGACCAAATATTTCGGTACTATGGCATCACCAAGTTGACACATAAAGCCAATTATCATAAGAACCAATAGAGAAAATATATGCCATTAGAGAAAAATTATTATGGGCATTCCACCCCACCAAGCTTTCACTTCCTGCTCTTTCATTTACCAAGGGCAACCTCATTATCAGAAAATATTAGGTGGGAAATTCCAGGGAGATGAAAACCACATTTACATAACTTTTGTTACAGCATATAACAATTTTGTTATAATTGCTCCAATATGAGTCATTATTAATCATATAAGTTAAACTTTATCATAGGGGTGCAAAGGAAAAAAGATCATATATAGACATATATATATACATATATGTGTGTGTGTGTGTGTGTGTGTGTGTGTGTATATATATATATATATATATATATATATATATATATATATATATATATTTTCCACTAGAAGTCCCAGAATGTATCCCCTGTTGTCAAAGGGGGACTAGCATAAACTCAAGGGGTGGACAGTTTATCAGTCTGCTCATGACACTCTAATCAAATACCACAGAGAAAGTAGCGTTAGCACTGAGTATCAGGAATTGAACTCAAGACCTTGCTCTTGCCAGGCCGACGTGGCGCCCCTCAGTTACATGTCCCTATAACTCTGCATACAAGAAAGTCCAACCAAAACCAAGGTACCAGACAAGTTTTGTTCTGCATGAAACCCTCCTGCTGATGCTATATTGCCACCTTCTTACCACAGAGATCTGTTCTGAAAAGCCTAGACTTTGTGACTTTGTTTAATATTAATTAACTCCTGAAAGTCTTATTTCTGACTGTACTCACATTGAGAGGGTTTCACAGAAAAATTTTGCAGTTAAAAAAATCAACCCATGGGCCGGGGAGTTAGCTCAGTGGTTCCGGCGCCTATCTCGCAAGCGCAAGGGCCCGGGTTCGATCCCCGGTAACCACATACCATACTGGGTGTGGAGACTCACGCCCAGCAGCAACCAGTACCACATACCACAGTGCCGGGCGTGGTGGCTCACGCCTGTCATCCCAGCACTCGGGAGGCAGAGGCAGGAGGATTGTGATGTGAGTTTGAGGCTGAGCTCAGGGCCAGCCTGAACCACAAAGCGAGACCCTGTCTCCAAAAACTTAAAAAAAAAAAAATCAACCCATAGCCAGAGAATGCTATTAAGAGAAAATGGAAATGATTCCTAATTGATTAATATATGAACTTTCAGACAGGAAGCGGGGAAAAAAGTTGACCAGAATATGGACGAACTTGCCCCCTTTCTGCAGTGTTTCATTCGTTTGTATTTTGTCTTCCAAACAGGTTACCAAATTTCCTCTGGTCAAGAACCCATGGCAAGACTGTAATGGAAAGGAAAGTCTCAACACTGCTTGCATTAATGAGGGATTATAACTTAACTCCAAAAAGTGTACTAGGAAATGGACAGAATGTGCTCTTTCCCATGACCTTGTGGCTATTTCCAAGACTTTGTCCCTCTGCATGAATAGTACGCTGCTTTTTTAGCAGGCTCAAAGGTAAGCACGGCTAAAACTGTATAGCTATTACTATCAAGGGTAAGATTTCATGGCCACAAGTGGAAAAGCTGAAATAATCTACCTGTGAGAACCGCAGTCCCAGAGCTAGGAAAGGGAGGAGCCATCTTCACTGGACAAACGTTCACCGATGAGTCCCTGATGGCTGGGCTTTGTTCTGGGTATTAAAGAAACACAAATAAAAAGATGGCACTCCTAATGTCAAGAGCCTGATGGCCTCCTGCAAGTGACACCTTTGAGTCGAGTCCGTTCTGCGACCTGTGTTTGCAAAAGGAGTCTGTCATGCAGCCACATTCAGCATCATCAGTGATTTTTTTTCCAGCTACAGTAGCAAAATTACAGCTGCAATGAGACCACTCAGCTCAGAAGAGCTAAAACTTTTACTATCTGGCACTTTACACCAAAAGTCTATGATTCCTAGTTAAATCTCTCCTTGCTTCATGGAAATAATGTCTGATATTTTTACTTGTTTTTTTCTTTAATTGAAATCTTTATTTGTACATTACATATACACATCATGATTGCACTTACCAACGAGAATTTATACCAGTATATGACACAACTCAATTCTCATTTTTTTCCCATAGCCCTATCCACCCTACCACCCTCACCCCCATATACATAAACTTTGTTTCCTTTCTTTTTTGTTATAATCTCATTATTTTCTCCCTTCACCTCATTTCCCTTTGAGGATTTTCTATTTCACAATATATAACATATATTCTAGAACTCACATCTTTATTTTCTCATACCAGAGAAAACATATATTTACACATCTGTGACCTATTTATTTCACTTATGAGGATGTCCTCAAGGTATGTCCATTTAAGCATAAATGATTCAAACTTATCTTTTCTTTTTTAGGTTTTTTTTTTTTTTTTTTGAGACAGGGTCTTGCTTTGTAGTTCAGGCTGGCCCTGAGCTCAGCCTCAAACTCACATCACAGCAATCCTCCTGCCTCTGCCTCCCAGTGCTGGGATGACAGGCGTGAGCCACCACACCCGGCACTGTGCTATGTGGTACTAGTTGCTGCTGGGGTGAGTCTCCACACCCGGTATTGTATGAGGTTACTGGGGATCGAACCTGGGTCCTTGCACTTGCAAGACAGGCACTGGAACCACTGAGCTAACTCCCTGGCCCCTTGTGTCTTTTTTTTTTAATAGGGGTGCTACCCATGTTTATCACAGCTCAGTCTGTAATGGCTAAATCTGGGAAACAGTTCAAATGCCGTACGTGTATCATCTATATTACAGATGAACACTCTTTCTCAGTTGCTGTGGAGAATGCATGCCGATTAGGCCCCTTACTTCTAAACGCTTCCCCAGCCCTTCAGGGCATGATTCTTGAGTGAATTCAGTAAAATTATCCAAATCAGAAGATTTAAATGAGCATAATGACTTAATCTCCAGGACCTTAGTTAGGTTGCTTCCATAATTTCTTTTACAGCAAGAGGCCGACGAATGGTCTGAGACTGGGTCTGAGGCCCAGCCGTCCTGCAGCCCCAGCAGCAGGCTGTCTATGGGACAGGCCAGTCCCCCCACGGAGCTCCCCCCAGCTCTGTGCCACCATCTATGTGCAGTTCTTCTTTCTTTCCTTTTCTTCTTTAATCTGAAAGAGTTTATCAGGCTTTCGTTCTACTACCTGTATATCTTTTAAAGAATGTAGACCAGTTTTGAATGTTTGCTCACTTTAGATGCATGTGGCATCTTCTCATGGCTTCATTCAGGTTATGCACCTCTGGCAGGAGTATCGTGCACCTACCGGCCTGTTCTCATAAGTATTTCTTTTAGGTTTTTTGAGACAGGGTCTCGCTTTGTGGTTCAGGCTGGCCCTGAGCTCAGCCTCAAACTCACATCATAGCAATCCTCCTGCCTCTGCCTCCCGAGTGCTGGGATTACAGGCATGAGCCACCACGCCCGGCACTGTGGTATGTGGAACTGGTTGCTGCTGGGCGTGAGTGTCCACACCCAGTATTGTTATGTGGTTACCGGGGAATTGAACTTGGGCCCTTGCGCTTGCAAGACAGGCGCCGGAACCACTGAGCTAACTCCCCGGCCCTCTCATAAGTATTTCTAATGAGGCTACCCGACACCCATTACGAGTGGTGTTAATTTTGATGACTCAGTGTGGGGGTGTCTGTCAGGCATCTGGTTTTCTTTTTGTAATTGGTAATTTGCGAATGGAAACCTGAGAACTAAGCAAATATCCTGTTCTTTATCAATGGAATAGACTTAGTGTCCAGTGAATTATCTAAATCAATTGTCACCTAATAGGTTTTTGTTTGCTTATTTTGTTTCATTTTGCCTTTTACAGTACTGGAGATCAAATCAGGGCCTGGCACTTGCCAGGTGGGCACGTGGCCCCTGAGATAAATCCCTGGCCCGCCTAATAGATTTTGGACTTTTCACCCAAAAGGGATGACAGACACAGAGTTACTACCAGGGACTCCTTGGAGTCATGTCTTGTCTGCTTCTGTTTTTGTTATTTAAAATTGATTGGTGCGTTTTGGATGCACAACATGATGACATTCATCAGAGGATCTTGTAACTGTACATGGCAGGTCTTGCCCACCTCCCCCATCCCTTGCCCACTCCCCCCCATCCCCCCACTTACGAAGCCTTTGTTGCTGTTTCTCCTTCTTTTCTCGCTTTGCCTGTCTTTTCTCTCCCCACCTCCTCTCCCTAGTTCCCCTTCCTCCTTAAACATTTTCTTCCTATTTCACAATATCTATTATACATTATGGTTCTCATTTACACTTTCAGTTTCTCTCACTAGCATTGTCTGCTTCTGATAGACAACTGAGCTGAAAATTTTAGGAACTTTACAGACCAAAACTGAGAATTATGCTGGGGCAAACATTTCTGATTTAGAAAAAGGTTGTTGCTACTGTAGACTACGTGGTCATTGCAAGAAGAAACCCAAACTCTGGCTGTCAACTGACCAGAGCTGTGAACTGACTCCCTGAAAGAGCTCCCATGCACCACTGGCAATGAACGATCCTCAGGCAAATCCAAGAGCAAGAAAGAAATATGAGGGCCAACTGTTCACTGTATGATGCCTCTAGCCTCCAAGTTTATCAGAATGCAAAAAATAAGTTGGCCACAATTTTATGACCCATGTAAGCCAGACTTGGCTAAGAAGGCCTCAGCAGCAGTCTGTGTCTAGAGAGATAAAGGACAATCCATGCGTGCAGGGAACTAAGAATTCTATTATTCCAGTAATAGCGATGTAGGAGACAGGGCATGGGAAAGCTGGCCAGGAAATCAGCAGGGCCTGTCAATCACAAGACTCCAGGGCAACGCGAGGACCCTACGCAGGACTTCTCGTGAACTCCTGCGTGATGTGGACAACATGAAAAAAGAACGACTGTGGCAGAAAGCGCCCTTAAGTTGCCGTGGTAGCCTCTGCCCTGCTTTCCACGGCGTGCACTTGTATGTTTGTTTTCACCCTCTTTTCCTCTGTGTACAGCCTAAGTTCACTCTTCAGAGCTGGTTTCTTTCATATTCATTCACCCTGTACCTTTCAAATAACTTTGACACCAATTTTGGCTCGTCCTCTGCAATTCTTTGTTCCAGGCAAGAGGGACCTGGAATACACTTTTTATTGGAAATATTTATTTTTAATTGATTTTATTGGCATGTTTTATATATACATTATGATCCCATTCACATTAAGTGTTTGTACCAATACATGACACATCCTGATTCTTATTTTTTTCAAAAAGTGAATATTTCCAACAGGCAAGCCATTTCTAAAGGCACTGCTGGATAACAGCAGCACCAAATTCCATCCCAAATTTAATTTGAAAATAACGTTGGGCGTTCTTGCTCCTGTTCCTCTTTGAGATGGGCAGCAAAAATCACAATTACCAAGCTTCACCGAGTGTTAAGCAGAATGGAATGCTTATTAACATACTAGATAAAAAAGGGTAAACAAATGGAAAAATTTTAGGAAATGTTGAAGATAATGTAGTTTTAAAGAATTTTGATGATTTAACTGATTCCTCTTTGCATTACAAACCTCAAAGTTGTTTTATTTTTCAGCTTTTACAGAACATTAGGCAATCCTATGCTGAAAGTAGTACTGAAAAAAAAAAAGGCAGAAGTAGCCTAATATTTCCAGTACCCTTGAAGCAAAGGGCAATCACACCTGGGCTCAGGAAAGCTGAAATATACGTGGCTTTTATGCATTGATACTTCTGGCCACATCCATAAAGTCAGCCCACAATTCTGTATAAAAGAGTCCCATCTTTAGAAGCAAATCCTAAATTGAGTGAATTAATAATCACGGAGTACATTATCTATGATTTTGCCCCATCTAATTCTTTAAAAAAATCATATATTTTTTACTTACATGAGAGAAAGCTAAAGTTCAGAAATAATGCTCTGTGTAATTGACAAGTTGTAGGACTAAAATATAAATCCAGATCTGATTCCAGAGTCCTTTCAGTGACAGTGCTTTATATTGTAACCTTTACCCTCACAACTACAATATTAAAGGAAAATGAAATAACTAAGGGCAAAATAATTTGTAATATGATTAAAAGATGTTACTTACACATCATTCAAATTTAAATTTAGCTGTAAAAGTCTTGGGTCCCAAGAAAGAAATTATTCAGCAAATCATTTCAGCAGCAACAGATTAGAGGTTATTATTATCGCAGAGAAGCCAGTACCTTGTGCAGAAATCTGCATAGAAGAGGGAAGAAATTCATTTGAGTGAATTTCCAAACATGGTTAGAATGAGTGAACCCATGACAACTAACTACACAAATGCTGAAGTCTAAGAAAATTAAAATAAGACATGTGGATGGTTTTTTAAAAAAGAAGATCACTCATTGCTATTATCTTTGTGCATTACATAATAAATAAACACCAAGAAGAAAAATATTATAGTGGAGTTAGCTTATGAAATTCTTCCAGTCTCATCTAAATTATTTTCTGAACCCTAAAACTTATTAAATTCTGGAAAAATTTACTCCATATCTTAGAATTAATTTTTTTGGCCTCTTACAAATCAAGCTCTTTGGTTCATGCTGAGTCAGTAAATTCTGTCACCCAGGTGATTTTGTACAAATCAAAGCTGAAGGTCAGACCAAGGTTAATGCATTTCATTAAAGTAAAACAGGACTGCTTTGCACTTTCGTTTGTTCTGTTTGAGGTTCTGTGTTTATGTCTCCCTATTCCCAGGATTGGTTATTCTTAGCCATTTGAATCTCTCATACATTTTAAGCCCAAACCAATGTATTTTAATTACATTTTAAAAATTAAACGGGACTATAACTCAGGGCATGGGACTCAGTGAAAGGGCGTGTTAGCGAGTATGAAGTCCCAGCTGCAATCACAGACACCAAAATATACTAAAATATTTAATCGTAGTTAATTAAATCAATAACAAATTTTCTTGCTCATTAGCAGTAGGAGACAATACAATCTGAACAATGAGATGTTTCCTCAAATGAGAAACAGAGAAAGCAAGCGCCAGGACTGGTGACTCCGTGCACCTGCGGCCTGACACGCTCCTAATCTGGGTGCTCATTAGCTCTGCCTGGGAAATCTCAACAGCACACTTCCATCTTGTTCGACTGATCTTTGTCTTGTACTCCTTAAATCTCATCTCCAAGTAAAGCCCAAGCTGTACTTCAAAACTGTAATTCTAGCCAGTTGCCACTCAGTTTCTTAGTTTCTCAGCTTCCAAGTGGAATAGTTAATGATGTATCTCTACAGAAACAGCAAGATGCACAGCTGCAGCTCAGTGTGCTGCGGTCCCACGGACAGCACAGACCTCACTGCGGCTCAGCGTGCTGCGGTCCCGTGGACAGCACAGAACTCACTGCGGCTCAGCGTGCTGCGGTCCCGTGGACAGCACAAACCTCACTGCTTCCAAAATCTCTTCCTCTGACAGGCATAGGGAGCTAAATTAGAATTATAGTACTGCTTAATAAGCATGAAATTAGAATAGAAACATTCATCATACAGTTCGGATGGTTAACGGAATCAGGTCCAGGCTGGGAGCTCTCATCTCCCATCTGAACATTCTCCACTCTGGCAATTCTGGGACAGGTAACAAAATTTTCACTTTGAGTGTCTATTTTTTTATTTTTTAAGACAGGGTCTCACTTTGTAGTTCAGGTTGGCTCTGAACTCACTATGTAGCTCAGGCTAGCCTGGAACTCACAGCAATCCTCCTGCCTCTGCCTCCCAAGTGCTGGGATTACAGGTGTGAGCCACCACGCCTGGCACTGGGATGTGGTGCTGGGATCAAACTCAGGACCCTGGGCTTGTTAGGCAGGCATCAGAACCACTGAGCTAATTCCATGTAGCACCAGAACATATAATATGCCTCTGGTTTTTTAATGTTGTGTAACGGCTAACATAAGGCATGTAAATTGCTACAACGTTTAACTTGCAGAAAATGGATATGACTGTAACCAGCTTCAGGAGGTCAATTTAAACATCGTGCTTCAGCCAGAGCGAGAAACGATGTGCTGCTCCGCATGGTGGAGATCTCCCTCAGCAGCGTTCCTGTGTTCTGCTGTGGAGTTAGCTTATGAAATTCTCTCTTCTCTCCCTACGAACCCTCTGTGCCCTTGCGTTCCCTAAGACAGAGCTCTGAGGGGTGACAGCTTCTCCGACTTTGCACGAGGGGCCTTCAGGAAGACGGGTTTTCTTCCACCAGCTCCTGCCCCGAGTCGGCAGCGCAGAGCGCGCCTGGGTACAGAGGCCGGCCTGCTCTCCGCGCCTAACTCTGCCAGGTGCTCTGCGGTAGCCAGACACTTCTTGTATTCTTGGCTTTTAAAAAACCATTCGGAGTACTTTCCCCAGAGAGAACTCTAGACTGTTTTCTTTCCATCTTTCATTCTTTCAAGACTTTTATTCGTAGAAGTCGTATATATAATGATGACAGTCTTTGTAGGGAGTTGGCATGCCTACAAAACACATCTCAATTCTCTCTCACTCCCACGCCCTCCCGACTACTCTACCACCGCTTTCCCAGTGTATGTTTGCAGCACATGATATCTGCATGCCTCGTGTGGAGTTGCTGTGTGTATATAACACATCTTAATTCCTTTTGCTTATCCCTAACCCCTGCCCGCAGTCCCTTGATCCCTGTCAAACCTGCAAATCATCCATCTCCCTCTGTCCTACTATCTGTGTTTGATCTTGTTCTTTACTCTGGGCTTCTCTTATAAGAGAAAAAGTGCAGTAGTTTACTTCCGTGTCTGGTTTATTTCACTTAGCGCTGCATTTTCAAGATGCGTGCGCTTCTCACAGGTGACTCAAGTCTGTCCTTCTTTCCGGTAGAGCAGCCCCCTCTAATGGACCCCGAGTCTTCCCGGTCTCGGTCCTCACAGTTGACATGCGACCGTGCAGTGGGAGGCTCCTGCAGGGCTGAGTGCAGTTCCTGGGAGGTCCAGCGCAGCGCGGGGGCCCCGTGTGCACCCCACAACAAGAACAAAGAAAAGCAGCGGGATGACCCACTTCCATTCTTGTGAAATTTAACAACAGGTCGTTGTAGACACCTTATAGAATAATATGCCTTGCCCTTAATTAATGTCAGAGGGTTGAACTGGGGTGAAAATATTGAAGATTTGTCATGAGTTTGTTTTCTACCTTCATGCGCTTCTATTGTTCCATGGACTGACTGTTAAATCTTTCTCTGAGCCCTGTGCATTCTCTGTCTGTCTCTGTCTGTCTGTCTGTCCGTCCCACGCTCTCTCCTCCTCCCCCACTCACAGGCCGTCTGCCTCAGCCTTCGTGGACACCGAGGACTGCCGGCCTGTGCTCCTGTGCTGAGCACGTCCCAGGAATCTGGGCCACGTGGCTTAAAAGAAAAAAAAAGAAACCCTGTACCTCTCCATATTCAGGGAAATGATTCAGGTGTTCCTCATACTTTCCTTCTGGCTCCCTCAGAGCGCTCCCTTTTCTTTGAGATTCATTCATACGTGATTTTTGTATTTCAGTTGCTCTAATTAAGTCATCTTAATTGTCCAGCGTGTCTTTTCTTTCACATACCAAATCACGATGCTCCATGCTACTTTAACACAAGTTGATTGTGTTGTATCAGAATTAATTGAATTAATTTATCTGCACTTTGAATATTTTAGGACATCTATTATGTATTCAATAATGGAATTATCTATAATACTATCTCAATTCAGAATAAAATCACCTACTGAAGAAGAAAGAAAATTACACTTATTTGGAGCTAATTGAGATGGAAATCTGGGAAAATAGCCTCAAGCAGTCTTGAAAATGTGCTTCTAGGCTTTACAAAATGATGACTGTCTTTATAGCTTTAAACTGCAAGAGAATTGGAGATTACAACACTTCTTATTTGAGAATTATCATTGGTTCTGCCAAAAGCTTAGCTTTTTTTACGGGAAACAGGATGGGAGCTGGGAGTGTCAGTAAATGCTTATAATTCCAGCACTCTGGGAAGCTGAGACAGGATGATCTCAAGACCGAACTTGTACACTCAATTTAGTAAGACCCTGCCTCAAAAAAAAGAGAGAGGGAAAAAAAATTAAAAAGAGCTGGGAATGTAGCTCAGCAAGAAGACTCTTTATTCACTCAAGGGAGTGGGTCTGATCTCACCGCTGAATATTCAGGGGCTGAGGTCCACTGCACAGAAAATAAGCAGAAGTTGGCAATGTTTCAGGAAACTCGTTTGGCCTGATCCGAAAGTCAGCTCCCGGAGGGTGAATACATCTGCAGCCACGTCCAAAAGCGCCCCTGCAGGTTGTCTGACGTCTGGTTAGCAGTCACCTTCCAAGTCCACTTTAAGATCTCTGAGCCAGTGCCACTCCATCTTGACTTTTACCTTTGACATCTCTATCATCTGTGTATTTTACATTACCTATGTTCATGTGCCATGTCTGTATTATAATTTTAAACAATACTACTTTTAACGTTAGTGGCTCACAGGGAAGATGGCTCAGATAAACCCACTTACCTGTACATCTCATTTGCGGCCTAACCTGACCTGACCAGAGGAGGAGAGGCAGGAAGACATCACGGGGCGCAGTGAGGTGAGCACGGAAGCAGCGCGGCCCTGTCCTCACCGCCGCTCCCAGGCCAGCCGGTGCCCTCAGGCCCGTCCCCAGACCCGCCGGACGCAGCCTCCCGCGCCACCGCCCACACCCTGCAGAAGCCTCTGCGTCACTATTTCCGCGCCACAGCACCGTGCCCACTGCAGCCTCCGCGTCCTGCGGGGATTGCCCGCGTTGCTGTCCAGATCTTCACATCCATCCTTTAAATCAAATTCTTGGAATTCTTTAAATCTTCGAATTCTTTAATCCTTTAAAGAAGTCTGTTTTAACAGCATTTCTTTCTCTCTTCCATCCTCCCACTCGCACCTCGCGAAGACTAACTCTTGTGCTGCTCGGCCTTCACCCGACTGCCGCTCTGACCCCCTCGCCCAGCCCACGGGCACCCTTTCCTCCTGACCCTCCACAAACGCCAGCGCCGTGAGCTGTTCCGCCGCAGAGGAGAGCGGCAGCAACGGAAAGTGGATGAAGGTGGGGTTCTCTGAGGGCTGCGAAGGACGAGAAATAAGCTGAGCTGTTGCTCACCTGGCGTTGGTGCGGCCAGGCGAGGTGGGGGTGACACCTGCGATCCCGGGTCGCTCTGTCCATCTGCGCACACGCAGCACACGGCTGTGTGCGCTGAGACATGAACACAAGGATATACCGACCTAAAGAGTAGGGGCTCTTCGTCCTGCTGCCACGAGTCCAAGCAAGGGAGTCCCAGGCTGGTACTAAGTGTCGCTAGGCCCTGGGACCAAATAGTGTCAGTGTTTCAAGCATTCAGAAAGACAAATCAGGCAAAAAAGAGAGGAGATATAGTGGTGTCAGGCCCATCTGTCCCAAAGCATATGACATGCTACCTCACTTTTAAAAGATGCCAGAAAATTGAATTTCTAGATTTTCAGCTGTAATGCGAGTCAGGAAAAGAAAGAGGCAGGTGGAGGGAGGAGAGGAGACGCACACTGAGTGAGTCAGCAGGTGGCATCCGACACCGCAGGGCTCCAGCATGACAGGTTAAATCACTGCGCCTTCCAGCCCCGGCTGTGCACCGCCGGCAGGCACCAGCACAAACTGGGCTCGCTGTGTGTTCTAAACAGGTGCTGTGAGAAACCCAGCGCGGTCCCGGGGGAGCCCCGGCCAGTTCTGCTCTGGCCTTGCGGGAATGGGCTCTGCCGGTGCAGTCTTAATTACAGTCATGACGATCTTTCTTGTAAACAATCTTTGCACTGTAGAAACAAACAGATTAAAACTGCTTTAGTCTAACAACACCAACACCAGAAGCAGACAGGAGTAGGAGCAGCTCAGAAACATGGAGGCTTTGAGTCCTGCCCCACGCAAGGGCCGTAGTTGTTCTTAAAGCCACGCATTCTGAATTCCGTGCACGACGAGTTAAATCACTTCTTACCTGCGCTGGGGCTGCGTCTCACTTTCTATTTCTATCCTTGGCATTTCACTATATTTTTGTCTTAAGTTTCCACTCACAGGATCACCTTATTTCGATATTTGTGACCTTCACAGGAAGGCTATTGTTGTATCTGGATCAAAATAGAAAAGAAAGTCACCTGGGCCCACTGTCCCGTCTGAGCGCGGCCGAAGAGCTTCCTGCGCGGGCTCGGGGGAGCAAGAGTTCCCGGGCGCCTGGACTTGGAGGAAGAGGGACTAGGGAACGCTACCATTTCACAGCTGCCAAGGACTTGCTTGTTCGCTTTCCCCCTCAAAACATGGGCACACACATGAAACAAATGATTTCTTTGCTCTGATTAAACCTCTTAAAGATTTGCGTCATGCATGTATCCAGCAAAGGCTACCATTAGAGAAAGTTTCTGTTTAATTAGGTGAAAGGCTGTTTACGTGGGAGACAGAGCTGCGTTGCCATAGACCTGGTCCCCCTGAGAGGTGAGGCGTCCCCGGGCCGGCCTCGTGCACCTGCCCAGGCTGCCGTCTCGGGGTGCTGCAACACCACGGGGAGAGCAGCAGGCCGGGGCGAGGTCGGGGCCAGGGAGAGCCTGCAGCGCGGCGGCCTCGCGGCCCAGCTCCAGGCGAGGTGTCGCCAGCCCGGGGGACAGCCTCCATCCCTGAGCCGGCGGCACCAGCGGGAGCGCGCGAGCCTGCAGGACCTCGGCCGGGCACCCGAGCCGTTCCGCTCCGCCTCTGGCTTCGCTGGCGGCTTTATGGTCTCCCACGTTGGACAAGTGTTCTCCACACGACCGGGAAACTCAGTCGGCCGCGTCCGCGTGGCTTCTCGGACCCCCGAGCCGGGTATCGCAGGCGCGGCCTGCCTTGCTGCCGCCTTGTGCAATGACCCGAAGACGGGGGTGGGTGAGCGCTCGTGACTCGCTCGCCCTCAGCGGGGGGCGGCCTTCCCCGTGCTGGCCTGAGCCACAGGGCGGGGACACAGGCCTGGCACCCCCGGAGGGCAGCAGCGGCCGGCGCTGCTCGACGCACCTGGCAGCCGAGACCGCCGCAAGCGCTGGCCCCGCCGGGGACTCGCACCCACCCGGCTGCGTCCGCGGCTCCTTGGCGCCTGGTGCTTACAGGCCGCCCGCGAAAGGCGGTGGACGCGGCTCCCCAGCGCTTCAGCCCCAGCGCTAAGCGCACAAAGGCTGGTTAGTGAGAGGAGGAACCAATGACGACTCTGAGGCGCTGTTCCCCAAGCCCGGGCCTCCCCTCCCAGCCATTTTGTCACTGTCCCTTCCCTGCGTGGTTCAGGCTGGCCTCGAACTCACAGCGCTCCTCCTGCCCCAGCCTCCCGAGTTCTCAGACCAGAGGTGTGCACCACCGTACTCAGTCTGTTTAACCCTTAAAGTCTGCGAAATAGGAATCCAAGATCTTGGATGTTGAAAGGTATTGGCATGAATGTAATCTACTTTAAACTACTAATAGGATCAGATAACTTTAATAACTACCATTTTTCACTGGAAAATCAATTTTAAAAAAGAGAAACCAGAGTTGGGCCACACAGCAGTAGTGGCGATGGTGGAGCAGTGGGCACAGGGCAGCCTGGCACATGTGGCAGTCTGGCCCAGGTCTGGCCACAGCAGAGTCAGGCCCAGCCCGGGACAGGCCGGCCCCCGCCGGCGGTGAGGCCCGGCCTCTCCTCGCTCTTGCACCCTCGCGCTTTTAGAGCGTGAGGGCTCTGCGTGCGCAGCAGAGGCCGGTGGGGCCACCGCCGGGTGGAAGACTGCCCCGCAGGTCTGGGCAGAGGAGGCATCGGCAGTGGTGCACGCGCCAAGGAAGCCAACCTCCTGGTGACCTCTGCTTTTGAAGAATTTGGATGGCCACTAGAGGGCACTGCCGTGGGTGACGAGTCACAGTCACGAGGGGGATTCCCTGGACAGGTACCACACGAGTGGGAGGGCACTGGAGAGAAAGGGCTCCCCGGTGCTCGCCTGCACGCCTATGCTGTGTTTCGTTTGGCTTTGGGTTTTTATCTTGTTTTTTTCTGGTTTACTTTGTTTTCTTCTGGGTGCTGGGGACAGCTCAGAGCACACTCTACTCCTGAGCTACAGCCCAATTTGAACAGATTTCTTCAGTAGAAAAACACAGTGAGACACATCTACTGCAGGGGATTCTGGGTTGAGCATGGCAACTTTCACACCTCTGAGATGTGTCTGGTGACGCATTTGACATGTTGCTCACATTTAAAGAATTTTTAGCATTTAAAGAAAACTTTCTGGACTGCAGAGGAGAGTGAGACGTGTATTTGCAGTGGCTCAGGGTTGATTCTGTCGTGTGACCCGTCTTTGGAACAATGGCAGCTCCTTGGAACAATGTGTGGCCCTGGGCATCACTGCCCATCAGGGATGGGCTCCTGGTACGTACCACGGCCAAAGCTCAGGAAGCTTCAGCTACTACCACATCTTGACATGACTGACTGTGTTCCACGATTCTTCTTTCACAATAAATGTTTTGTTTTTATTTTATTTGGGGTCATAAAGGAATTAAACTCAAGCCTTGCAAAGCAAGTTCTCTACAACAAAATGGCCTGACATTCCTAGACTTATTTCACCTGAAATAGAAAAACTTCCTGTAGACTACTCCTGTAGACAGCATCCCTGGTACTCCCTGCTTCCCCGAGTGGACCTCTCTCGGAGCCTGAGTTAGGCATCTGTGGAGCAAGCCTGTGTCACGCATCCTACGCTGGGGATCCAACCTCCCTGTGTACTTGGAGGTAGATACATCAACATGCAGAAGAAAGCGCCAACATGTCCCAGCAGCTTGGCACAGTCCCTCGTGCAGTCAGCTCTTTCTGTGCTGGTCACAGGATCAGTCCTCCAGCTGCAGTGGGCTTTCTTGGGGCATCTTTTAAATCTAGGAAGTTACTCAAAGCAGATACTGTCCTAAGATTTCTGAATCTCCTACCATCACAGCTTGTCTCAAACTTCAGAACAAGGTAAAATAATACTCCTTGTGTTGGAAAGTCTCTTCTGCGTCACCGCTCACAGTCCTGTTTCCTCCTGCCTTCCACTGGTTCCGGCACAGTGTTCTGTTTCTAGAAGTACTTTGTAAGTGTACACGTTGTTCATTGAAAACGTACTTTGTAGTTAATGACTCGGGCCGACGTGCGTGTGTGGCCGTGGCCATTCCGTGATTATCCACTTGCTCTAGTTGGGTCTCAGATGGCCGGGAGGCACACGGCTGAAGGCTTGACGCCCAGGGGTGCTGTGGAGAAGCCGCGGGACCACCAGGATGAGAGCCTCACAGGAGCCTAGAATCCCTGGGGCACCTTCAAAGAACACTCAGCTCATTCCTGTTCCTCACTGGCCTCCAGCCATGGTGTGCAGTGTTGTGATCTTCTTGCTGACTGCTGCCTCAGCCCGGGCCCAAAACAGCAGGGCCATGGACCAAAACCTCCAAACAATCCTCTCTCTTTGCAAGTCTGTCGTCATAGTCTGTTACAGTGACAAATCTAGCACATCACAGAGGCAGATGTTCACACCCACTTGCACTAACACACCAGGTACAGATCAGAAGATCAGACCCCTGTGCTTTTTAGTCAGTGATCTGAAGGTTAAAAATAGCTTCTTTGTTGACTTTGCTATTTTCCTGGGCACCAATGAACGGAAGCTGTGTGCTTGAAATAGACTGAATGTCACCATGTTCTTATAGCGTGCTGAGCATGTCTGTGCACATCTGTTTAAAGTCCTTTCTATACAAACTAGTTCGTTGCATTTTCAGTGGGATAAATAGAGGCTCCACACATTTTGTTTTGTCTTTCCTGCCCAAATCTCTCCTGCCAAGATGGCATCGTCCTGTGCATCTGAGAATGAGTAAGAGGCAGCAAAGCCCTTTCCTCGTCATCTGTGCGCTCTGGGTTAGTGTAATTTTGGTAGAATGTCACTGACAAAAACCACATGAGTGTCACATCTCTATAAAGAAGAGGAAACGGACCGGAGATTTAGCTCAGTGGTTCTGGCGTCTGTCTTGCAAGCGCCAGGGCCTGGGTTCAATCCCGGTAACCACATTCAACAAGGCAGGGTGCGGAAACTTGTTTGTGTTGAGGAAAGACAGACTGTGGTGGGTTAGGATTACAGTCATGAGCCACCATTCCCGGCACTGTGGTGTGTGGTACTGGTTGCTGCTGGGCGTGAGTCACCATGCCCAGTATTGTTGTGTGTAGTTACTCGGGATCCACCAAGGACCTTGGGTTTACAAGGCAGATGCTGGGACCAGTGAGCTAAATCCCTGGCTCAAGATTATTCAGAACTCTTGATGGAGATAAGAAAAGTAGCCCTTGGTCCAGTGTTTTAAAGCCTTTGGTTCTAAAAGACTTTTAAAAGTAATAAATAAGTTGAAATAACCATTTCATCATCCTCTTGAGATGCAGTCACAGAAATACAACCAAGACACCTATAATCTCACTCAAAAAGGCAATATAGCTCTCTAACCAGAGTATACAGAAGGATTTAGTTTAAAATAAAATAATACATATACTATTATCATACATGTATGACCGTAATGATAAAAGGACACAGAGTGGACAGAAGCTTGTGTCTGTTCATACTAGTTTGCAACTAAAGACATAAGGAAACATTCAGCTGAATATTGTTGATGTTCATTTGTGCTTCGTAGGGTCACTGAAACTGCCATGAAAAGAGCAATGAACAGCAAACCGGAGTACTTTACCCTAACCCTAAAAATGCCATGCATAATGCTGAGTCAGTGACATGATTTCCACAGAGACAGACAACTCTCACTAAGGCTTATAAGAAAAAATGTATTTTCCCCACAATTTGCCTAGTAGGTGCTTTACTGAAAAATTCCATCTATATTAAAACCATCTAAAGTACTTTTTGTTTACATGGAAGACAGTGTCAGATTCCAGGCTCAGAAAATTATAAACAGGTCTTCCAACTCACGAATACACAGCCAGCCATTTAAAAATGGGGCAAGACAGAGGAGTCCTTTGTTAGATGAGACAGCCTCTCAGTGCAGGATTGCCAAACGCTGTGCTTCGGATCACTGGATGCAGACAGGCCAGCCAATCACGTGACAATTCCACGACTTTCTTAAGGGAGTCACCTTCCAGGTTTATGCATTGAATTTTAGAATTTTCTACCTACTAAAAGGTGGAAAGTTCTTAGCGAAGTCTAATGCTAAATCTTTCAACTCAGTTTTAACCACTATTTTGGAAAACTGAGGAAAGGAATACATGTTGAAGGATTGCAATTATTCAATAGATCAGTTGAAAAGACTAATGCTCTCATGATGAGAGACCAAACACTCGGATTTATCCAGGCGTGGTGGGGTATGCTTGAGAACCCAGCACTTGGGAGGCTGAGGCAGGAAGATTGCTTCAAATTCAAGGCCAGCCTAGAATGCAAAGTGAATTCAAGGCCATCCTGAACTACACAGTGAGATCCTGTTCTCAAGAAACAAAAATAAAACAAGAACCTGGGGTTTGGTTTTTATTCAACTTTCCGTATATTCTTTCCTATGCTGCAGTTCTTAGAGCAGTAAACTGTTAGGAGAGTTGCTGTACGTTAGAAGATCTCGTTGATCCATTTCAGTGGCCCATCTGAAGGCACACCCATGTCATTTCCACTCTTGATGAGCAGAAAACCGGCCAGAGTCACCCTGACTACAGCAGGCCGCCTGTCCCTCCTCCATACAAACAAGATACTAAGCCATTTGCATCTAGAACATTTAATAAAGAGAAGTAGGTAGGACGCGGGACAAGACACTGTTTTTAAAGAAGCCTGTGACTTCTGATTCTGGTGAGATTTTCCCCCACAATAAAGCTGATTTTACTTTTTCCACATGGAATCTACCTTCGCTGGCTACTTTCACTAGCTACTAAATAATCCCATTTCCTATTAAATGAGCCATTCTACTTGTGAATGTAGCTTAAGGGAGTGACTGGGCATTGTCTTGGGGTCATCACCATGGTTCCGATGGAGAATGTCCCCAAGCCTCTTGTGCTGGGGGCAGGTGTAGAAGATACCCAAAGCCTGCTCGCCCCACACTCATCCTCAGCACCGTCCACTGCTAGCCAGGGCAGCCTGCTGAAGACTCACTGCCAGGTGGCTTCCTCAGGGATAGTCACATCAGTCACCTCTGCTAGGCATGTGTGAAACTTCCACACCGAGGAAGGAGCTCAGCACCAACTGCGGGGTGTGCACACAGCAGAGGCGCAGTGAGGCCTTCCTCGTTAGCCAAGGACCCTGTCCAGATCCAAATGCTCAGACTGCACCAGAGTCTGAGTTCACACAGCCTTCTGAAGGGTGAGCTTAACTATGTTAACTCTTTTCTTTTTTTCTTTGAGACAGTCTCTCTTTGCAGTTCAGGCTGGCCCTGAGCTCACTAGCCCAGGCGAGCCTGAAACTCACAACAATCCTCCTGCCTCTGCCTCCTGAGGGCTGGGGTTACAGGCATGAGCCACCACACCCAGTATTGTGGTATGTGATTACTGGAAATTGAATTCGGGATCTGCTTGTTGGGCAGATGCCAGAACCACTGAGCTAAATCCCTGGCCCTCAACCAGTCTATTCTTTTATTTACTCAGACCCAAAAGAATAAACAAATTCTTGATTATTCTTATTTTTACATATCAGCAATCCTGTTAGAGATACACTCATAGTACATTCCGAACCTAACTGATCTTCCTGATTCCCTTTCACATTACCAGGGCCCAGCACCACTGTGCAACGGAGCCACGTCCATCTCACTTCTACTCTGGGCCTTGCAGCATACGCTGCTTCTTCAGTGAATTCATCTCCTTGTTTCACAGAAATAACTTAAGTGGACACACTGGCCATCGCTCCCTCCCTTACTACAGACTATTTAATAACCTTCTTTGGGGCAAGATGTGGCTACTGTGATTAAGGTTGGTGACTATGAATTTTGCAGCTTTGAGTTCACTGTCATTTAAAGAGGCAGCCACTTGCCCTGGCTCTGCTATGTCATGATGCTATGAACACAGGCGCGAAATGCCACACTCTGAAGAGTGTGGAGCAACAAAACAGAACCGGTCTCTGACGGACCACGCGGGACACGGCCACTTTACCCACACTCGGCACACTGGATTTCATATTTGGGAATTTGTCTCTTTTGAAGTGGCTGCCCCTTTGTTGCACCTGATACACTCTTCTCAGAATAGCAGTCCACTAAATTCTCGGTCATCTGCCTGTTTTGGTTTGTTTCCTGTAAATGTTCAATGAATATAAACCAATAGAGAAAGCTAGGTAAAGTCAGGAAATCCACGGATAAAGGACTGTTTTACTTGCACCGTGTAAACCATCATCATGGTCTAGATGGAGACTGTTTTATTAATTATGTATGCATTACTAATAAATGCCATTATGTATTACTAATGTATACTAATTGTATTACTAATAACTGCTATCATTTAGTGAGCATTGGGCTATATGGTTTATCTGTGGTGTGAAATATTTTCTATTCATTATCTTAGTGGGACTTTATCTCATTTTGAATAACTCTGGGAGTGAAGAATAAAGTCCTCATTTCACATGGACATTAACTGATGTTCGGGACGCCCAAAGCTTATGCTCAGCAAGAGAATTTTGACATGATTCTCTAAAGCAGACATTTTAATGTCAAGGTTATTTCAGGGAGGCTATAAAAATAAATCTTTAGGCTTTCTGTTTTCCTCTGCAAAATTAAAATGTCTTTATTGTGTTCTTTTAAAATGAAAACACATTGAAAACAACTCAAAAAATTCAAGAAGACATTAGAATTCACCAAAGGTAGCCAGTTTTACTTAGATGACCCATTGGCCAGCTCCTGGGATGAATCTTGGAATATATGTTACTAGGGAAGCTTTTATGCACAAACAGAAAACAATGACCAGACGCCTAACACATACATTTGTGGTTTGTTATTAGAAAGCCTGGTCAGTGTCAGAGGCTCTCTGCCTGTGGTTTCACGAGAGTGCCAAAACCTCCACTTACTAGTGCGCATGACTTCCGGGACAGCAGACGTTATGTCGTCACGCAACAGAATCTAACGCAAAAGACACTGTGAAGGAGAAAAACTGTCTTCGCACGTCCCTTTTCCATACGATAAACCTTTCCAGATGTCTCCAGTGGATTTCCTCTCCATCTCACTGGTCTGAAAGGTACACTCTTATTCCCAGACTAATTATTGGCAAGAGAGAATGGATAGCTCTAGTTAACACATCCTCCAATTAAGATTCATTCCAGGGGCTGTCCAAACTGCCATCTAAACGAAATGCGAAAATATGTTAAATTAGGAAAAATGAGCCAGCAGCCAACCATACCCGCCACTATGCAGTTAAATACATCTTATTTATCACAACATTATAATTTTATAGTAAGTTATTTCTTATAATAAGCATTACAATAAAGTTATAATGAAGTTATCTCTTTATATATAAAGTGTAGTTGTATACAAAATTCAGAATAATAACATATTAGCTAATGTATTGAGTTGCATGTAAGGAAAGTAAAATTAAAATTGATTAATTGAAAAGATTTTATTTCCTTTGCAAGAATTTGCAAAGTAGGCAGATCAGGACTGACTGAGCAGCTTCGAGATACCACCAGGGACTCAGTCTTCGCTTTGCCTGCAATTTTCTTTTTCAGGGACACACAGGGCTACTTTGCACTTAAAAAGAATAGAGAAGAGATAAGGCAAAAAGGATTTCTGGAGAGTCAGCTGCCTGCACCATGCTCATGCTGCCTGTCCAGTAATCTGCTTGCTTCTCCTTGGCCAGACCTAGTTCACAGGGCCCTGCTCATCTGGGGAGGTGAGCACTTTTGCTGGATCCAAATAAAAATCTGGATCTATTTGTTATTAAGAAATGGAGAGAGAACGAACGTGTAGTAGGCAACTGCAGCATCTACTGAGGTTTGCCAATTTCACTAACTCTGGCTACCTTTGGTGAATTCTAATGTCTTCTTGAATTTTTTGAGTTGTTTTCAATGTGTTTTCATTTTAAAAAAACACAATAAAGATATTTTAATTTTGCAGAGGAAAACAGAAAGCCTAAAGATTTATTTTTATAGCCTCCCTGAAATAACCTTGACATTAAAATGTCTGCTTTAGAGAATCATGTCAAAATTCTCTTGCTGAGCATAAGCTTTGGGCGTCCCGAACATAGTTAATGTCCATGTAAAATGAGGACTTTATTCTTCACTCCCAGAGTTATTCAAAATGAGATAAAGTTCCACTAAGATAATGAATAGAAAATATTTCACACCACAGATAAACCATGTAGCCCAATACTCACTAAATGGTAGCATTTGTTAGCAATACGTAGACACATGATACATGAATCCATAGATTTCTTGCCTTTACCTAGCTTTCTCTATTAGTTTATATTCACTGAACATTTACGGAAACATATCAAGTGTCTTATCTACAACAAGTCATTTAAACCTCAAAATAATCTATAGGATATGTAATATTACTATTAGTATTTTACAGACTTAAAAAATGACACTTGCAAAAGTTAAGGCTGTTGGATGTGTTATGCAGTGAGGATGCGGCAAAGTCTGGACTGAGGGCCAGGCAGTGTGACCTGAAGTTCTCACCCTTAACTAGTTTACTAATGCGGAAATATGAAATCCCTGCTTAGAAAGTATGCAAACGCCCTGAGTCTAGATACAAATCATTGCACGTAAGAAATGACTTTGATGACTTAAATTTGTAAGTCTGGCAAAAATAACTGTGGAATCAGCTGAAAACCTTTTGAAGCACATCCAGAAATTCAAACTTCATCATTGCATCTCTTCGTGCATTAAATGATTTCAGAAAATTCTACTGTAAAGTCTGTTTAAAAGTATAGATTTATACTGCTTTGAAAGAATACACAAAAATGTAAACTTTTCAAGCTCGTCCATGTACTGGTTATGACTGAGCAAAGTTAGCCCAGAGACTGACGGCGCTATTTAAAAAGGGGTCTGTGACAGAAGGGCACGAAGACTCTGCCCCAGGCGCGGCGTTGGCATAACTGTCCCTGTGCACAGGGCTCAGGGTAAAAGAGGAAGAGGAGAAAGAGATGAAGGAGGGGTGGGGCTGGGCGCACAAGGCATTAAAGTGTGAAGTAGGAACAGGCTAATAAACACAAAGCCAATCAATGAAGTGAGAACAGACAGCGATGTTTTAATTTTAAAAATACTAATTAAAATAAGGCATAAGTTGTCTTAGCTGAATCTTTTTTATTTTCTTTTCAGTTTTTTGAGACGGGGTCTCACTTTGTAGTTCAGGCTGGTCCCGAGCTCAGCCTCCAACTCAGCAATGCTCCTGCCTCTGCCTTCTGGGTGCTGGGATCACAGACATGAGCCACCGCGCCCGGCACTGCGGCCCGCGGCCCTGACTGCTGGTGGGCCTGAGCCACCATGTGCAGCACTGCTGTACGGGGTTACTGGGGATCCAACCCCGGGACCTTGAGTTTGCAAGGCAGGTGCGGTAACCGCTGAGCTCAATCCCTGGCCCTTAGTGGAATCTTTTTAAAAGGATTATATTTATTGAACAACATAGTGGTAAAAATCTTAGGCAATTTTATAAAAAGTATCCAAGTATCTGTACACATAAATATAAATATATTAATTTTAGTAAACACAAATAAATTAATTTTAATAAAAGTAAATGAGTATCTAGTTTCTTCTTGATGTTTAGTTGAAAAGGTAGAATTTCTTAAACAAACAGATACACTATAAAACTAGATGTTAAGTGAAATAAATACAACACACAAACCTAGATATTACTTGGTTACAAGTTACCATAATTATAAATAAAGAGCAAAGTGAAGGATAAGAAGTAGAAACAGGACTAGGGATTGAGCCCAGTGGTTCCGATCTCTGCCGTGCAAGCACAAGGTCCCGGGTTCCATCCCCAGCACCACAGACAACAGTGCCAGGGATGATGGCTCGCATCTGTCATCCCAGCAGTCGGGAGGCAGAGACAGAATTGCTGTGAGTTCGAGGCTCACCTGGGCCACATAGTGAGTTCCGAGGCGGTATGAACTACAAAGCGAGACCCTGGGTTCGATCCTGGTAACCACATACAACAAGGCAGGGTGTGGAGACTCACACCCAGGAGCAATCAGTACCACATTCCAGTGCCGGGCATGGTGGCTCACGCCTGTAATGCCAGCACTCGGGAGGCAGAGGCAGGAGGGTTGCTGTGATGTGAGTTGGAGGCTGAGCTCAGGGCCAGCCTGAACCACAAAGTGAGACCCTGTCTCAAAAGAGAGAGAGAGAGAGGGAAGAAGGGAGAGAAAGAGAGAGAGAAGGGGGATTCTGTCCCCAGGGGATGACGTCTGAGAACATTTTGACGTCATGACTGAGACACAGGATGGTGGTGCTATCTGCTGAGGAGAGCGCTGCCTCCGTCACGCTCCTAAATGCGGGATTTTGTCCAAAATGTCCACTGTAGCACAATTGAGAAATTCTTGTGTAAAGTAATTCCTACTATAAAAGAAATGTATAAGCAATAAACAAATGGTGGGCGGAGGAAGGAATAGTAAAAGCTGTTTGATTAATGCAGAAGAGTAAAGGAAAAAATACAAGACAGGTGGGAAAATAAAACAAATAGTACTATTGATAAAATTGCATTAAATGTCAGGGAATAAATATTGCAAACTAAAGTTGTCAGAGGAAAAGGTCTCCAACTATATGCTAGAATGGGAAATTCTTTATTCAATCCAAGATCTCATAAATGCTAGGCAAGTCTTTTACCACTGAGTTATATTTCCCTCCTTCATAGGAAACATTTTAAATATAAGGTTACTGAAAAGTTGAAGGAAAAATCTTAAGACGTCTACAAGATCATATAAATTCTAACCAAATGAGATTAGGACAGCTGTACTAATATCAAAATGGAACTTAATGCAAGGAGTATTACTATAAGCCCAAAGAGATGTTTCATCCTGATAAACAGTGTGATCAATGTGATCGGTTTAAAATTGCTGGTGACTGGAAATCTCTCGGTGCTCACCCACCGGCCCTCCACGAAAGGGGAGCTGTAACGCTGGCGGGTGGGGCTCCCCAGGGCCACCGCTCTTCCTCTAGCATCTCAAGTCCTTTCTCTCCTCAGTGCATTTGCAAGACAGCTTACGCGCACGCACTCACTGAAACACCTCCTCGTGTGCAGCCTGTGCTTTGGCCCCGTGGGCCTCCTCCCTGGAGTGCTCCGTCTTCTGGAAATCATCCATCTTTCAAAGATCCACTCGGCCATGTCCTACCCGAAGCACTTTGATTTGTCCCCATCCTCACTTCTCCGTATAGCACCGTGTTTCAGAAACACATTAGAACGCTTGCTCTCTCCGCTTAACTTTTAATCTTTCATGAGTCCGTGTCTGCAGCACACAGTGCTCCTCGTGGGGAGCTGGGCTGTGGGAAGTGCTCCTCACTCCGTCTCATCCTCTCCCCCTTCCTTCCCTTTCTCCTGCCCCAGTCTTTTCATTCTCTTCCCATCTGAGCAATCTTTATCTTACTTCTTTTTTTTTCTTTAATATTTTTTTAAGACAGGGTCTCGCTTTGTAGTTCATACCGCCTCGGAACTCACTATGTAGCCCAGGTGAGCCTCGAACTCACAGCAATTCTGTCTCTGCCTCCCGACTGCTGGGATGACAGATGCGAGCCATCATCCCTGGCACTGTTGTCTGTGGTGCTGGGGATCGAACCCGGGACCTTGTGCTTGCACGGCAGAGATCGGAACCACTGGGCTCAATCCCTAGTCCTGTTTCTACTTCTTATCCTTCACTTTGCTCTTTATTTATAATTATGGTAACTTGTAACCAAGTAATATCTAGGTTTGTGTGTTGTATTTATTTCACTTAACATCTAGTTTTATAGTGTATCTCTTTAAGAAATTCTACCTTCAGTATACTTTCACTCTGGGAACTATTTCTATTTCTTGCCTTCTTTTGTGTTAGTGTTGCCACCTATCTGAATTTTATTATATTTGAAGTTACTCTTTGTTATCCTGTGCAAATCGTTTCCCTGCTCTTGGAGGCTAATCTGCCGAGAGTCAAATTCATTTTACCTCGTAAACTGGAAGGAATCATGTTCACCATACATTCGCGTCCAGCTGGAATCTGAAGGTGCGGCATTCTTTGAAGACAGGGTCTTTGGAGAGGTAGTGAAGTCACAAAGAGGTCAAACGGTAAACCGTTTCAACATAGCCCAGCACCCCGCATCCGAGGCTTGCGAGCCCCTTCCCCCGGGGTCCCTCTCTGAGGCTGGGAGAGTTGGCTGCGCTCCAGCCCCTCGCAGCGACCAGAGCAGCGGAAGCCGCAGGCTGGACGGCGCGGTGAGGCGTGTGAGCCCCCGGCAGGACTATTCCGTCCAGGGCTCCAACTGCACACACAGCCAGGGCTGGCGCTCTTTCACCGTCTGAACCAGTTGGTCCAGGCCCCGGCCTGCCTATCACGGGACAGACGGCCCACCAGGGACAAGTGAGACTTGCCGAGGGTCAAGCTACTGTCTGTGAGACAGTCCGACGAGTCAAGCAATGTTCCCTGGGGTGACTAGCCTGAGCAGCCCAAACCTGATCAGCACCTGGCAACGCCCTGATTCTTCCCAACCTCCACGTTAGGACCAGTGAGCAAAAGCCGAGCACCCTCACTCCTGCTGCCTGCGCCTCCCCCGGAGCCACAGCCCCGCGGCGGCTGCCCGAGCCTCCCGTGCTGGCAGGACGCCCCCACGCTGGCTGGACACTCCCCCACGCTGGCTGGACGCTCCCCCACGCTGGCTGGACGCTCCCCCACGCTGGCGGGACGCTCCCCCACGCTGGCGGGACGCTCCCCCACGCTGGCGGGACGCTCCCCCACGCTGGCTGGACGCTCCCCCACGCTGGCTGGACGCTCCCCCACGCTGGCGGGACGCTCCCCCACACTCGCCTGCCCTGCCGACCCCAGCGGGGGTGCCCGTGTCTCCCGCTGTCCGGAGCCTGAGCGAGTCCTGCCTGGCCCCTTTATTTCCACGCAGTCCGTGAACAGCTCCTCCATGTACCCCACGTCGTTAACGCCCGCAGCCCCGTGCACCCCACGTCGTTAACGCCCGCAGCCCCCGTGCACCCCACGTCGTTAACGCCCGCAGCCCCGTGCACCCCACA